>CABFPE010000185.1:113319-132178 GCA_900660155.1 Hofstenia miamia
TAAAATGATTTGATTCAAAAATAAGTGCCACATAGGATAATTATTGGGAGGGCTCTAACCCTCCAAACCACCCGCTGTCTTAGCCTCTGATTGAAAAACTTATCTTCGACAAAGGTTTGCAATTGTATATTGACAATAAAGTTTGCATATGAAAGTACCCTACTTTAATCTGCACGAGAAACTATTGAGCTTATAAAAAATTAGAAGAGGTTGGGTTTCTGCGATTATGAACTATTCCTGTATTTTGCAAAGTGCACAACATTTTTGTGCTAACCAAGAAATTTCAAATTGCCAAGGGTTGTTGAAAAATTGTCCATTGTTTTTTTTCAAAAGACCTCGTGATTTAGCAAAGAAAAGATCGAAATTTTCATTAATATATAAACGTAACAGAGATGGGTACAAATAACCCAAGTGGTAATACGAGCAATTTGGTTGAATATTTTTGATGTCATATTTCATTAAGTATGAGCTTAAACCTAAATTTGTCAGTATAATCATATATGTGCACTTGTTGCGTTCACATTTTCAAACATGTATTTTCATTCAAAGCTATGCAGAATTAGAAAAAATTAATTTGTCCACATATATAGGTAAGGTACTTCCCTGTTATGGTGAAAATGTGCAGCTAACACTATTCTTGTACCTAAAGCAAGTGAACATCTTAATTATTTTCATAAAACATCAGATTTCTTCAAGTTCTCCGCATTACTAATGTTCAGATGATAGGCCAGACTAAACCACATGTGAGCAATAAAATACCTAAGTTGTTCTGTGTTCTGTAGACAAAATTCCAAACTACAAAAGTCAGAGATCGCAGTGTCCAGAAACAAGTGAATTCGCGGAAAGGAACAGCCTAATGTAAAAATTAACATTTCACTTTTTACAATCAATAAAACAGTAATAACAGAAAATGATTCAAATATGTGTGCAAATAAAACATACTTAAAGTTTTTAAATGTTTCTGAGGTCCATAGATGGATTTAGGCCGAGTAGTGCAGAACAGAGCATTGAAAAATGCAACAGTTAATGCAAATTGACACCAGTGTAGTGAATGGGATTTATTTTATAAAGAATTCGCTGAAAATGTAATTTACAAGTTTCAAAGATGCCAAACGTTTGTCTACAAACTATAATTTTTTACACAAATTTAAATCAGGCAAATAAGCGTGATTGGGGCGAAATTTTTTACCCATGTCCATGTCTGGTTAGAGTATTCATACCTCCTTGGCTACGCCACTATATTTGTACATTGGAACTAGAAATTGTTAAGTTCTGTGAAATTCATTTTATTTCGTTTTCTAGAATTCTTGTTGTTGTGGTTAAAAGAATTTTTGTTAGGATTTCATAAGTGAAAAATTGAATGCATTGAAAAGCAATAAAACAATATTCGGTTGGTTTTAAACTTGTTTTAATTGGCGTCCCACAAATGTCACCTTTTATTAAAAATAAATAAGAAACATGGGTAAGAATGCAAACCTCTTTTATTCATCATTTATATTTGAATCGCACTGTTTTAAAATGGAAGCTATTTCTTTTTCAAAAAATTGTATTGTTTTAAAATGTTTTCCTAAAGATGAATAAATTATGTTCCCAAAATATATGCTAGAGAGCGCTAAATTAATAGTTGTCATGACGGCGTAGGACGTATAAATATTTTAGTGAGCGTAACGCAATATTTTATTTTAGCTATTAAATGAATGGCGCAAATAGTCGACTGGTAAAAGACATTGTATGGTTTAACTTACGGATAAATACTGTGTAAATGGATAAAGAATTTCAAGTCACGATTTCCGATGCACTAAGAAAAAATTATTATGGCAAAGATGTTGCCTGTCAAACTGAAATTTCTGAAATTGTCTGTGTTAAGCAATTTCAAATGCAAATTCAGAAGCTTCAAATGGAACAGAAAGCCTTAATGCGTGAAATGCATGAAACCAAAAAGTCGCTTACTACAGGATATGAACGTAGACTAAATCAAGAATCAAACCGACTTTATGATAAAATTCTGGAAGAACTTAAGGACTCTGACAGAGAATACCGCGAAAAGGTTAAGATTATTCGACATAGTACACGCCAGCAAATGTCTAACGCTCTTGCCAGTTATTTGAAAATATCTAATACTTCTAACAATTCAGTCACCTTTGTAGAAAACAACGATCGCAATGCAGAGGATGTTGTTAGCATTGTTAAAAAGGATTATGAAATTGGAAATCTCAAATCCAAAAACTTCTACGTAGAAAATCAATTGAAGGAAATGCTAAATGCAAATGACGAACTTAAGCATCAGTGCTCTATATTAAGAAATTCATTAAAGCAAATGACCAACACTGGGGATGTTCCAACTCGCTCGAGAAGTACCAATACGTCACTCCCTCCTGTTAAAACAAACTCACCTTTGAAAGAAAAAATTGTTAATTTAACGCAATCGGAGAGAGACGAATACTCTCGAGAAATCAGCAGATTAAGTGCAAAAATCCAATGGCTGGAAACTAGATTAACTGCCGCAAATGAAGCAAACGACGGTTTGGAAAGAACGATGACGGACATGTCACATAAAAGCAAACAAAGATCAATGGAAATGAATGAGATGAGAGCAAATTATCAACGGATAATAAATGAAAAGGAAGCTGAGGTTTATTCTCTTAATATGCTTATAGAGACATTAAACTTCGAGGTGCTTCGGCTTAAGTCTGACCAAGAAGCCGCAATTGAAGAGAAGAAGGCCGAATCTGAAATGAAAGACAAGGTTAAATCGTTGAATACAAAACTTCAATATGTGTATAAGGAAAAGCAAGAAGCAGAAAATGAAGCGAAAAAGCAGCAGAAGGATATTGAAAATCAAAAACTGCAATTTAAGGAAGATGCTGAGCAGCTTAAATCTGAAATTAATAGACTAAAAATTGAATTGGAGACGAACGATAAAATGTGGAGTAAAAAATTCAACGTAATTCAATCTAGCTATCACGCATATCGAGAAGAAATTCATTTAAGAAATTCTATTCAAAGAGCACGACAACCACCACCACCACCAATCCCAGAAAGAAAGTAAAATTTTTCAATTATTTATAAATATAAAAGAAATATTTTGTTTAATTTTTAATAGTTTTAATAGAGAATATGATAAATCTATTTAAATATAACAAATTTTTAAACTATTAATAGACTAAGTTGGGTTTAAGTCATTTTAATTTATTTGCATATTATTGTAATAGATGAAAAACGTATGCAAAAAGGTTATTAAAAGAAGTTCCCTTAAATTCATTATTCAGTTATCCCATAAACGGTTATGCAGCAGACTATAAATACATTCTAAAATTCTCATGACACATTGTTATTTCTCCATGAAAATTCTTAGTGTAGGCGATTTTAAACCTTCCCTTTCCATTTCCAACAAAAGAATTGACTACTAGTGAATTGTGGTATTAATTGCGTATTATTTTACTGAAGAACTTAGCGTGGGCGTTTCAGAAAGGCGTTCAAATGTCATTTAAGATGATTATAATTATCTAGAAGAATTCAAGTTTCATCTAACAAAGCAAAGCATTATTTCCACATAAAACAATTATATCTGCAACTAATGATAGCAATGCAGCAATTCTATATATATATATATATATAATAATATAATTTAGGAAATTACAGCATATATTCATTTTATTAATTATTTGCCACAAATATACAGCATAGAATCAGAAAACTTTATCGATAATTGTGCTCTTAATATGAATATAAATGTCTTAAAATATTCAAAATAATGTTTGCACTTCTCCTTAAAACATTGACAGTGAATGACTTATCGAAAAATCTTTCATTGATTACTAAGAAAATATCCATCAAATCGTTCCAGAGGAAACATTATCGTAAGCTTTACATAATGTTATGCACATTAACAAAAAATGAAAAATGGCGTCTTACTAAGAAAATATCCATCAAATCGTTCCAGAGGAAACATTATCGTAAGCTTTACATAATGTTATGCACATTAACAAAAAATGAAAAATGGCGTCTGTTGGGAAGGTCAGTCCTCCACGTAAAAGAATTTTCGTGTATTTTGACATTTCCGAAGAACAAGATTGTACGGAAAACTGAGGTTCCAATAGAAGTTTGATCGATTGTAGACACCTTCCAACAAAAAATCCTTTTGAAGAGCAATTCTAGTCAGATCAATTCTCCGAGTTTCAATAGCATGAAGTGCGGAGATGTAAAAATTATGTCCAGCACTACGACGATAAAGGGCAAACTCCGATTCAATATCATCGCTTGAGAAAAAACCCATTCTTAAAAATTCATGCTTGTATCGGTATGCAGCTGATGTCGTTAGCAAATATGTGACAAGGCTCTAGCTGTATCTTTGGAAAGAGATCGAATTCTATTTTGGGAATTGGTAGGTGACATATATAGAGCTAATTTTGCAAATTGCCTCAAAAAATCCAATTTGTTATCAAAGGTTGATGATATAATATGCCACGATCTTCATCCCTAAATCTTTTATCAGTGCTAATTCTCTATAGACTTACAATTTTCCACCATTTTGAGAATAGATCAATGAAGAAAATTGTGTCACTGGAAATAATAATAAGAGCTTATAAAAGTTAGTTCAGTTTTTGCACTGTGTAGTATTTTTGGAGATATCTGCTAATAGATTTGGAGGGAAAATTATAAACTGCATTTTATCATTATTCATTGTGAGCTTAATTTGCTTAAAGAATTTTTAATGATTTCAATGTTTCGTTCTAAGATTATTGTACCAATAATAAAATAAAACTACTATTTAGACTGATTAAGCAAGTGTCGTATGCATACTGAACGACTTCTACACCTTTAACGTACTAATCAATGTTATTTATGCATAATGTGAACAAATATTGTGTCTTGAGATACTCTTCCACAAGTAGTTAAATTGTTTGAATATGTACTGTTTATTTAGTTAGACACGATGGTGTCTATTTGTTAAAAAGTTTTGGATGAGTTTTCAATTCGGTTCAAAGGGCAAACAAGATAATTTTTGAACTAAGATGTCACAATCCAAACTGTCAAAAGCCTTGCTTCAGTCTATCATTTTAATGCAGCTACACCATTTAATTCATATTTTGTACTTTAAATTAAACATAACAGAGGGCCTAAGGCAGAGATGGAATTGGGGCATATCTGAGCGCATAGTAGTTTTTCAAATATTTTAGCAAATGTACCCGTAATTGAGATGAAAGGTAATTTTTGCAATCTTTAGAGTCTCCCTTTCTTAAAAATTGTTGAAATATCTGCTTGTTTCAACACTTCAGGAAAAGAAGAACTGTGAATTGCGTGATTGCAAGCAAAAATATAAAAGGTTCAATAAAGTAGTTGATATATTATTATCTTATCCTGATACTCCTCTAAGAAGTCTATATTTGTTGTTGTAATTAAGGAAAAGTTTTGATTTTGACTATTTAACTTAATTTGATACTGTACAAATTCCCCTCAAAAGCTCCTAACTCCTTAATCACTATTGAAAAGGTTACTGGACATCGTATTGTTTATTTTTACCTCACTAATATTGCAAATCATACCCTTTCTTTATTTAGGAATTTATTAACAAACTGCTTCTAGAATGAGCATAGAACAGCTTTGATTATTTTTTCAGACTTTAATCAATCATAATATTTAGTTTTTACTTCGTTGCTGTTGTTGACATGGTTCTCAGTGTATTTTCTGTTTAATTTGTTCAAAGCTAGTTTCTTCTTTTTCAGCTAAAGATATACTTGGATTTCAGAAATTCAGGCTTACCAATTTTTACATAGTTTTCATGATAAGATAATCATAGTGATGAATGAAAAATTCATAAAAGCTATATCCAGTTGAAGATAAGCACAAGAACTACGATATTTTGGAATTGACTATATATTGAAGATAAATTTAAATATTAAATAAGCAAATTAAAAATGTCAACAAAGAAAATGATGTTTCAAATATTAGCATTTATTCAAGCAATATATAATTTTCTTGTCACTGAATGGATGTTTCAATAATAAATGGACGACCTGACAACACTTAACAACAAATATCGAACAGCATCTTAAGTTTCGAAATTTTTAGTAAATCACTAAAATACAAAAATCAAAATTTTAGAATTTAAAAAAATAAGTCAATGTCTATTGAAAAATGAAAGACAAAATTGGCACACCGATATTAGAAAGCATGTACGTTGGGCCTGGATATATATATATATATATATATATATATANATGGGCGGATTTAACAGGATGGACCAAAACATTTTACTTTATAGAATTGCCATGATAGGAAAAAAGTGGTATTTTCCAATTTTTATTTGGTAAATTGATGTTAGCATTCATAATGCATGAATTCTGTACAATAGCACACAAATATTAGGCATCTCATATCAAATTAATTTTACTCTATCAAGATTTTGAAATAGTAATACGTGATTTATATTTGTGAATTATTAAAATATAAATGCCTAATGAATAGGAATAATACGAAAGCTTGATTTTCGTCGGCAAATATGTCAAATTTACTTGTCTAGCTATGGAGAATTGCCATTTTCAAGAGGTCGAACCAAGAAAATGCGTACTGCTGCATTGTCAAGAGTGCCTGAATTTGTACGTTTTGATAAAAAAGATCATTGGATTATTTCTAATGAAAAGAAAAGAAGATGTACTGCAAACAATTGCAAAGGAATTGTGCGCACTTCTTGCATTAAATGTGATGTTGGTTTGTGCATAAAATGTTTCATGCCATTGCAGGGCTGGCAATGTTATTTAACATGTTATTTAACAAGTCAATAAAATACTGTTAGTTATTTACTTTTCTAACAATAGTGTTATTTATTTTGTGGTTTTAGTCTCATTATTCACTGATACACTTATCTCATTTCAGAACAAGATGGGACGCAAGAAGAGTGGCGTTTGGAGAGATTTCTCTGAAATCACTATCGATAATGTGCTTCGAGCCAAATGCGATCACTGCGGAATGGATATGGTCGCAAATCCAGAACGAATGGGCAAGCATATTCAAAAGTGCAAAGAGCAAGGATCCTCTGGGCCAAAACAATAAAGTTATTGGTTGGAGTGGTACCAACATCAAATAAACAACGTGATGCCGAGCTTCAGATAGCGAGATACATCATCGCTTCCAACACACCATTCAAACAAGTATAGAATCCCCATTTTATCAAGCTTATTCAGAATCTCAATCCAGGAGTTCAAATCGCCTAATCAGAAGAAACTCGCTGGAAGCTTGCTGGAAGAAATATATGAAGAAGAAAAGAAGAAAGCTATTGGTTTAGTGTCCGGCCAAAATGCGACGTTGGTTATAGATGGGTGGTCGACTAGATCTAATGATCCCGTCGTCGGGGTTTCCATTGTTACTCCCAACAAGAGCTTGCTGGTGAATACAGTTGATACCACTGGAGAGCCTCATACTATTGAGTACTTAACATCGTTAGCAAGAGACCAACTCGAATATTGCGAACTTGAATGGAAAGTCAAGATTACGTCATTTGTTACCGACAATGCAGCAAATATGTGCGGTATGCGCAGAGAAATCAAAACACAATCTTCATTGCTCCATAGCTATGGCTGCCAGGCTCACTTGATGAACCTACTTGCAAAAGACATTTGCAATTCAAACAAGACAATCATCACCAAAGTCGTGACGGTCATCAAGCATTTGAGGAACCAGCATGCAGCATCTGCCGAGTTGAAGCGATTGAGTATGCCGAGACCTCCCCTTCCCTGCGAGACTCGTTGGAATTCAGTTGCAGATACTCTGCAATATTTTAGTGATCACTGGTCAAATTTGGTGAATATCATTAACGACACTTCAAGGAGCACTGATGGAGTGTATAGGACCATGGAGGATGTACAACTGAAGCGGGCAGTGACTGATCTGCTGTCGATGTTCAAGCCTATGAGTGTGGCCCTGGACAAGTTGCAAGCTGACAACTGTACCCTCGGGAATGTCGTTGCTATCTGGAATGATATTTGTAAAAATGCTCCAGCTGAATACGCTGTTCATGTTTCAAAACGATCGGAAACAGCACTCACTCCTGAAGTGTTAGCGGCCAATCTACTTGATCATCACTTTTCTGGCAGAGAACTGAACCAAGTAGAAATGAAAAGTGCTATCGCGTATATTACGGAAATCGACTCGTCCTGCATGCCAGATATAACAAATCTGATAGCAAGAGAAGCACCGTTCGTGGAATCATTTTTTGGAGAAGAATACAAAAATGTCAAGCCATCAGCCTGGTGGAAAACCGGTCGCAGACTTGGATTCCCAGAAAAAGTGTGCGACATCGCGGAATCACTAGTTGGAGCGGTTTCCTCATCAGCTGGCCTGGAAAGACAATTTTCTACTTTGGGACTCACTTATGGAACCCTGCGAGTCAGCCTTGGCGTTGAGAAAGCCGGAAAACTTGTCTTTTTGTATAGGCAATTGAACAATTTGTAACTGTTTTAAGCCATGTTTGCTTAATTGAAGTTCTCAGAATAAATAACAGTTTCTAACAAAAAAACATGTTTTTTATGATAAATAACTGTAAGTTAGTTATTTTCGATAGATAACATACAAAATGCCACCCCTGCCAAAAATATAGGAATTACATAAACTGATAAATAAAAATATACAAATGGTAGTCAATTGATGGATCTGAATGTTCGGCAATTGGAAGATCCACAACATATGAAAAAAATACATGAATTGTTAATATCGAAAGAATGCAATCTATCATAAAAAGGAGTGAAGCAGTGTTTTCAATTTTGCCCTAAAGAATTAAAAGTTCGAATATCGGTTTTTCTCATTGGAACTGTGTAAAGCACACGGGAGAAAAATTGTGATCACATTTGATAATATTGGATCTCGTAGGAATGAAAAATCTATGACCATGAGTAGTATTGCAAGTCGAGATTTTGAAAAATGTTGCCAAGTCTATTCAATACTGCCATTAGAAATACAATTAAAAAGAGTAAATCTAAACTTAATTAGCTTCACTTTTGCTGCGATTAAACGTCATGTTGTTGCTGTTCAGAGCCCAGTTACTAATATAAATTTCGTCCAAAATATAATTATTTTTTGATGAGTACAAAAATTTAGTATAATCAGCATAGAGGAACGGTGATGGGCAGAGAAGAGAATCAGGAAGGTGATTGATGCACCCCACAAAGAATAGAGGACCCACAAAACTTCCTTGAGACACACCTCCTATAAATGCAACATGCTGATAAATCGCATCTTTAACTTTTACACACCGGCTGCAATGGGAGATATAGCTTGATATTAGGCACATGATGTCTTCACCAATTTTAAAGCGTTTAGGCTTACGTAGCCAAATTTTGTGATTCACTTTGTCAAAAGTCTTGTCAAAATACATGTAAAGACTAATAGCTTCAATATTATTATCAAGGGTTTTGTAAATATTATCAAGATAGCTGTGACGTAGTAGATCTCCTTTTTAAGAAATCGTGCTGACAAATCGTAATTTAAGGAGAGATGTGCGGGTAAAGATGTTTGAAAATTATCTTTTCAAAGATAATTGAGAAGCGGGTAAGAATACTGATTGGTATATCAGAGATAACATTGGTCTTATCTCCACTTTTGAAGAAGGACGTATGTAGGCAATCTTCTTAACTCAATATCAGAAAAAAATCAGTTCAATATCAGGCGAGTTTTGATCGTTTCCATTCGAAGGCGACTCTTTTTTGTTTACGTATAAAATGATGCCCTAGAAAATGCGCGCTCCGAGTTTGCAGGAGACGGCAGAATGGACAGGACGATGGGGGCAACTTGCGAGAGACGAGGAAAGAGTTTCGTGTTCTTAAAGAAATTAAAAGCTATCTCCTGGGCGTCGACATCATCCAAGAATGAGTTCAGTTCTCCTTCCAAGGATTTGGCGATATCATTATTAATGGTAATTTTCGGTCTTTTCGGCACAACAAAGTCCATGGTGTTGAAGATATCGTCGATTGTGGACTCGGGTTGCACTTACTTCACTTTCCTCAAACTGAGCATCAAGGTTTTAGTCGATGGCATTCTCAAAAGAAAGCAAGAACTCCTTTCCTGTCACTTTCTCGGAATGGTCCAAAAGTTCTCGATACTTTTTTGAGGGACTCAACATTGCTGCAGCAAGCTGATTCTTAGAGAATACACGTATGCGTCGGTCAAGCTCCATGTCCACCGAAAGTTTCGCTACGAACTGCTGGACCAACTCATGCAACTGTTGGCAGTTGCTAAGTTTACCCAAAAATACCTGCACTCTACGCACATGCGCAATAACCCAATCTGCGACAGGTAATTCACATTCGAAAAACGTCCCCAGAAACATAACCTTCTCGAGCACACTTTTCATCTCCTTTACTGCAAGTGAGTCTAATGATGGGCAAGCCCATGTTTTGTTGGCACGTTCTCGCTCCAAAGTAGAGATGCCCTTTTCAGGGTATTCAAGTTGACGGGTGTTTGATAGACTAGGGTCTCCATTTTGTGTGCAAAAACAGTTGAGCTGATGAAAGAACGGAAAACCGAGGACAGCATTCAGAATAGCATTATTAAGACGGTGAGCACTGCATCCAACGAATTCTTGCAACTGTGTATTCGGAATTGCACGGTCAACGGGAAGTGGTTCTTGTGCTGCAACCATGCGACACACATTTTTGGATCCAGATTGACGGAAATCAGCGACCGTTTTAGTTCGTCTGCAGTAACAGGTGCTGTTGAGCCAAAGGAATATACCTTAGTACAAATTTTGGACAGTACGTTTGGGCACATTCACCAATAGATGTGTTCATGGCTAACGATTTCCAAATTTCCTAATAGGCTTGGGGAAATTTCTTTGAAAATGTGTAAAAGAACAACAGGTTGTTTTAGATTAAATTACCCATGAATTTTTAAAATCTTAAAAAGCAACACAATATAGAAGTGTCTCCTCTTTCATTTACGTTTAGAAATTATGCTCTACCAGAGCTATTTTAGGTCCCACTTAATTGGGCTTGAGCAGTCTAAGTGTTTAGGGAAATTTTTGTGGTTTGTTGATACTCAATGGGATTTAAAAATCATGCCTATCTGAGCCTTAATTATAAGGAATATTTTAATGAATTTTAAGCAATTGGAATTTTCGTCATAAAATAATTTGTGTTTTCAAATATTTCAGGTGTGCAATTTTGTACAAACCTTCACAATTTCATAGATGCACACTCAACAACAATTTGCAAATTTGGAAAACGGCTTGTTCTTTTAAAAAGTCCACAAGCTCCTTAATGATAATCATTAAGTGACATTCTTGAAAATGCTTAAGATTTGTTTACACTGGTAAATTTTTTCAGTCACGAATTACATATTTAATGTTTCTTTAAAAAATAGTTTGTTGCTCAAGCAAATAATGAATTTAATAATTCATAAAATATGCTCTCAAAAATCTAAACAAGAATGGGTTTGCTTCTGTTACCAAATCATGTTTCATGAAAAACATTTCTTTCAAAAAAGTCTTTTTCAATGTGGGACTGGCAAAAAATTCTCCTTGCAGCATTATAATAAAATTGCATGTTATACGTTTCAAAAAAAATAAAATGATTTTTGATAAATAATTGCATTGAATAAAGAACTATAAAATTCTGCAACAGTTGTCCTGAGTCAAAATATTTTGACCAATTCCAGAAAGTGTAAAAATTCGTCCATGCTAAAATGTGTTTGGTTCAACCAAATTCAAGATTGTACGTCTAGCTTTTTCAGTTAACGACTCATGTTTAAGAGCATGCTCCCTTTCCGAACAAAACTGAATTGCTAGTTATATCTTTCAAATTCGAAAGAATGTAATACATTGGCTTGATGTGATTGTGAAAAATGTCTTGTTTTGCAAAATGTATGTTATTTTGGGAAGACATTTTCAACATTGATTGGTGAATTTGATAAATTTCATTTTGCAAATAGCCGTTACTTTCTTATAAAAAGAAATATTGAAGCATTGTATTTATTGTTAGCATTGATATATGAAATTTCAGCAAACTATTGCTCTAAAATCTAATTTGTAAATGACTTTGGACATTGAGTTTTGACCCTTCCAAGAAAAAGTCCTGGGCACGCCACTGCTTGCTACTTATCACTTGAAACCTTAATGAAACTGATGAAGCTCTTTCACTTAACAAGTTTTGGATTTCCATTAGTGGTCAATTGATTACCACCGCATTCACAAAGAGGCAGAGCTTTATGCTAAATTGTTATCAAAAATATGAAGCATTAAAACGTTTTTGCTATATGTTAATCGAGAAGATCATAACCACAATCAGCAGCATGCTACAAGGAAGGTGTGGAAAGTAACAATAAAAACACAAATGAAAAATTTTATTACCATAACACAAGAAATTTAAATTTAGTTTCATTGAGCATGACTAACCAATATTTTGAGAAACAAAAACAGAAACAATTGAAAATTTAATTGCAATTTGATTTCAATACTGCAGAAGTACAGAAGAACCACTCAATCAAATGAAAAATGTTTTTTATCTACTTACTACAATATTTTGAAAATTTATTGTCATCCCTGAATTGTTGATGAAAATACTTGGCCAAGTTAATATAGGTATTATAATACTAAATCGAAACATTAAAGCTGTATAAAATATCCATGCTGTATCTGTCGCTATCCAACTACAACTGTGAATGCCTAACCTTAATGCTCTGTTATATTATATTTCTACAGGAAATTGTATCGTGTCATAATGTAATATGAGTTTGCTTGAACGATGCTATCAAAAAAATTGCTATGCATAAGAACCCAGTGTAGATGTCATAGATTTTGTTCTGAGAAAGAGTGTTGTAATAATTTTAGAACGAAGGAATACACTAGTTTTTTGTTAGACTTCTTCAATCCAGCATATGTGGCTTCAACTGAGCAAAAATCCTCCATTGTCCTTCTCTATAACTTGCAGTTACGTTCACTATTAATATTCACATTGAAAGTGGCATGGTGTAGACAAGAATGATCATCAAACAAAATTGTTAAATTTGTATATTTTCATAAATATTTCTAAAGTATAAGTAACATTGTATGTTGATGAACTGTGAAAAGTGCTTAAAAATTCTGATTTACTAAAAGTGATTATTGCAAATACAAAATAGTTGTCTAATTTTTTTTAGCATTTTGTGCAAAATACTGTTTGTTACTTTACTAAATTCCGTCCTTTATTTACTAAGTCACATTAATTTAAATTTTTATACAACTATTTTCAATAATTTTTCTATGCAATATATATATATACATGTATATATATTATTAATTTAATCTTTTGTTATATATTAGAGAAAATGAAAATATTTGAAATTAGCCTCTAAGATTAGCATTAGTTGCTTGAAACTCCAATACTCTGGAGCATTTCAGTATTCTTTTTCCAAAATGGATATTTCTGTTGTACTTACTGGCCAATTTTTTTTACATATATATATATATATATATATATATATATAGAAACAGAAGTAAACCATTATTAATAGGCAAGTAAATACATACTTGAGAAATTATGATTGATAATATTTGTTTTTTATTATTGTGCCTGAATGTTGGTTAGTGTTATATTTTAACTGATTCCCTATGAGGCCAAATGAATTGTCAATAAAGTTTAATAATGAATAATTTTTATATTTTCAGATACTTGCTAAAAGGCAATTATAAAAGATGGTTCAAACAGGGTGACATTTATGGCATAATAATATCATATCAAAATTAGTTAGTCAGGAAATTCAAACTTGCAAAAATTGTAAGGTTTGGTAAATATTTAATAAATCTTGGAGGAACTTTCATCTGGCAAATATCTGAGAAAGACATTGTAATTATTTATTGAATTTTACAAACGGGAAAATGAAAACTGGAAATCCTTAACACGTAATGTGACATCTTTTAAAATAAAATTGCTCTTTTTTGTTAGATATAACAAAGGATTAATGAAATTGCAAAAACTATAGAGTGTTGCATTGTGTTGGACTAAGTAACTGTGGGAAAAATGTATTTTATAATTTGCATATTTTAATAAAAAAGAGTTAATTCAATGGATATTGCATAAATGTTGCTTGATCAGAATTGATAAACTGAATATAAATATTATAAAATTCAGTAAATGAAATATAGTTGCATAATTTCAGATCTTTATGTTTTGTTTTTATTTGGCCCTTCATGCATTCCTGAATTATGTATTGACGCTTATAATTTGAAAATTGCGATCTAACTTGAATTTTTCTATTCAGAAATTACGTCAAATTAAAAATATTTTTCACTTACCTCATTTGTCAATAACTCAGTTCTTTTCGCGGAATTCTATTAGCGCAAAATGTTAAAGAAACACTTAAACTACAAGCATGTTTTCCATCAAAGAATTAATACATTTACACAATATTCTTAAAATGTATATCACGAATAGGAAATCGATAATTTGTTGTATTTAAAACACCATTAAATGTTTAAAATTGCCTCACTAAATAAACTATATACGTTTATCATTGAAATTATATCACTCAAAATAAACTTCTTTCTTATAACTACTAAAATATCATGCTTAATGTACTCAGTGAATGCTTTGCGAAAATCTTAGCATTATTATTGTACTATGAATGAGAGAATATTGCAATGCACTACAATCTCTAAAACCCGATAAGTCATTTTCAAATTTTCAAATAGCAGTTTCGATTTTTGGCATTACACAAAATAAATTATATTAAACAAATTTATGACTAAACTTAATGTCTAGCATGTAGCGACCTGCAATAAGAGGGGATTCTGGGTGCATATACTATTAAAAAATTAAATGAAAGATATTTTTGATATTAATGCATAATAATTAAGCGAATTTATAAAAGAAGATGAAATTTAATAGAAGTATGAATTAGTATTATAAAAAAGTGATTTAGACAAGTTATATTATGACTATATAATGCAAATGTTTCACGAAAATTTTGCTTGCTAAAACAAGTTTTTAAAAATCGTAGACATAATCCCCAATAACAAAGTTTGGTGACATTAACGAAACTAGTGGTGACAAATTAGCGAAACATTTAGGCAACAATGGTACCTTTTTGTTTCATCTTTGTTGAAAAATAACCAGAATGTTTCAACACTTAGTTTCGAAAAGTACCCAATTCTTTCGTCTTTTAGTTTCAAGGGGCAACCTATTATATTAATGAACACTATACTCAAAATTATGATAAAAACATGAATGCATAAACATGCAATAAATTTAAATGTCAAATATGGGCCTGCTGTTTATGTACTGCAATATCAAAAATCGATATAAGGATATCATTAGAAATAAAAAGCATAGTCGGCTAAAATTTATGAAAATTTTGTTGTAGTCAGATCTGTTCATTCCTCCATACAGTACGCTGCATATGCCTATATATTTGTGATTAAGCTATTTAAACATGGTAACTATCTGGAATTGATAGATTGACTTGACGTTTTATGTGCAATCTGATCCATATACAGGCAATGCAATTCCAACACAATCATATCCATTTAATGTGAATTTTACGCTATACTTAAAAAATATTACAAAATTACTTACATTTTTGGTTTTCAAATGCTGATCAATTAAGAATACATAATCATATCTTGGAAATGTATAAAAATATATATTTAAATCTTACCAAATAAAGGTTGAAAGTTAAAAATTATATCTAGTTGATAATTGAAAGCATTGGTTTATTCCCGTTTGGAATTAGAATCATCCGTGAATGAAACCTTGTTGCAAAAAGCACTTCTTTGGCAAATGTTCTCCATACGCATTTGTAAAATAATCAATCAAATCATAATATCTAAATTATGCAGCTTTACTATTAAAAAAATTAAATTTACTTTTAACTAAATTTCTTGTTTCCTGTTATAAGTTGAAGCCGTCTACTTTTTTGTCAAAAATTATTATATTCCTAAATAAATTCAAAATTAAGATTTTATTGAAATTTCTAATTATTCAGCAGTGCATTATAGAATTATGCAGTAATATACATGTGCATATGAAAAATGTACATCTAATTGATCAGCATTTCTTGCCAGTGAAGCGAAATGGAGTTCAGCTGTGTTGTTGAATCTAAATAAATCTTAATCCTTTAGAAATTTATTGTGTACTAGAAGTAAAGTGAACCAAAATTCTGCATGCTACGGGAGGACAAGCATATACTCATAAAGACCTTTTTATAATACTCAACAGAATAAAACCAGTGCAAGTTACTAAATACAGATATAGCAACTCAAAAAATTAAGGGTGCATAGTAAAATGTTCAAACCAAAAGAATTCTACATCAGTGGCGGATACAGAAAAATTCTTTAGACGGGGCCCAATGTAAAATAATATGCTAAGTGCATAATTGGCTACTAGAGATGACATAAGACTATTGAATTTTAAAATTTTAAAATTTATCACTATGCACGGACTTTACCATCATCCACTGACTCCAAAAATGGAAACACAGAATTTGTTCAATTTTTCAATTTATTTCAAATTTCAAATTACGCCTTAATAATAGCATGTTGTGTCTTTTAGGAGATTTTTTGCATTATGAACTACAAAATAAATAAAAGAAATATATTATCAACGATTAATAAAATGTTATTTAAACAAAATAAAAACATAAAATCAAATAAAGAACACATAAATAAAAGTGAGTTTCAAAAAATATGCATGTTAATACCAACATCAAGAGGTTTATTTTCCAAGATTATATGAGGCAACGTCCATTTCATCAATTAATTCCTCAATGCAAATATCAAGCCGATTTTGAACTTGATTTAAAATCACAGCATCTTCAGGACTAGAAACGAATGCGATTGTCAATCATCTAGTTCAATAATGTCCGGCACGTACAACCAATTGTAAATAGGTGTTTGTATCTTCCAGAGCTGGAAGCGGGTTCGGGTCGAGATTTTCCAAGGCGTTTCGGGTTGAAATCGGGTTGGATGCTGGCAAAAATTAAAATAGTTTCAGCGAGGTAAATTAGATTATTTATTGTGTCGATTCTCCCCAACATCAAACGAGATTTGTTTTGATAGATGTAGTACTTAATTACCTTGATTGACATCACTGAAGTAGGTTGATTGATTGACTTCGTTAATTGGCTTGATTTCAGTTAGTCTGTATAGCTTACACTCACACTGATGATATGTGTACAGCTGCGGAGCTAACGTCAGATATTCGAGCTTTTCCAGGCAGATTTGTGTTTAAGCCTGTTAAGGGCCGATCAGAATTTTGGAAGAAATGCGATACGGTTGACGGCTTGAAGATGGATCCCCACCACAAACAATCAATGGCTTTGTTGTCTGTAGTAAATGCAAGCTAGTCCTGGAATACTACGCCAAAACTGCCGGATCATCCAGTATCAAGCGGAATGTGGACCAATGCAAGGGAACCACCTTCTCCGGCAGACAGCTGGTTATTAGTCAAACCCTGCCTAAGCGATTACGTCTAATGGAAGCACAGAAATCTGACATCAAAGACGCTGATTTGGCATTCTGTTATCTCGGCCACAACTCATTCAATGCGTTAGAAAGTGAAGGTCTGTGGAAGCTTATCCAAGCTATGATTGATATAGCGGCGACAGAAGGAAAGTTCAATGTGTCTGACGTTCTCTATGGCAAAAAGACTATTTCCGAACACAGCAAAGTGAAGGTAGCAGGTGTGAAGGAGAAGATTCATGAGAAATTGAAGCAGCCAGTATGTCAGGAACAGTTGTCTTTGACAATGGACCTCTGGTCAGATAATCATAGGAAATGCTCCTACTTGGACGTTCATGCGTTTTGGATGGAAAATTTCGTTATGCAACACTGCATGCTGGCCGTTCGCCACTTTGGCACAGCACGACACACTGGTCCAGAAATACGCGAAGCTGTGAAGTATGGTATTCCTCTTGATGCATCTACTACACTTACCACAGACAAGGGTTCCAATGTTGTTGCTGCCTTACATTCAGAAGAATTTGCATGCCTGGACTGCTTTGCGCACTGGCTACACACGTGCTGGACAACCATGTGGTCCGAAACATGCCAGGCAGTTCCGGAGTTACATGATTATGACACAAATGCCTCTGCACATGCCAAGTATTGCAAACAAGCCAGTAGTATACAAGAGCAGCTACCTGTGTCGATGAAGAAAGGAAGTTCAACGAGAAGATGGCAAGGCCTGATCAACAGGGCCTTTTCAATTGACAAAAGCTACGACAAGCTACTGGAGCTGTTGTCTGAGCCCCACAGAGACAAGGCTCTCTTGATCATGTCAATTGGCCAGCAGTTGAATGCGGATCTTTACAAATTCATTTCTCAATTTGGAAAACTTTTTGAATTGTTGCAGTACAGCAAAAAATCTACTGTGAACTTTGGCGTATTTGTCTATTACAAAGCCGTTGTTCTATGCGAAAAGTCCACTGATGATGGATTTATCAATTCTGCTTTGAAACAGAATCTTATTCGCCAACTCGACACCAAATACTGGGATTCGCTCAAGCTCACCACTGGTTCACGACATTTCTGGACCCGTGCTTCAAGGATTTCGCCTTCTTGCAGACAAAAACAGGCGACGATTGGAAATTCAAGGATAATTTACTTCAGGATTTCGACGGTACTGCACTGGAGCATATGCGAAATGTTATCAAACTACGGTCTGAAAACCCACCACCAGAGAAGCGTTCACGTCCAGACTTGGCTTCAGAAGACTAGAACTTTGACATTTTCAATGACATGGGATATCGTTATGATACCACCCACAATGAAACTCACGATTCCAATGCGCATGAAAGTTTAAGAAAGGAATTGAATGACTACAGACTCTCGAAGCTTTCTTACACTGGAGACAATCCCCTGACGTTTTGGCAGCTTCACCAGACGCGATTTACCGTG
>CABFPE010000185.1:202627-213214 GCA_900660155.1 Hofstenia miamia
AAAGTTCAGTGATAGAGAAATCAACATGTAAAACATACTAATTGCAATCATAATAACAGGCAAGCAACAACAAGTAGGAAAGCTATAATGGTAAAAAAACTCCTACACCTATTTGTAACCTAAGAGCACAAAAGGTAACTACAGCTGTCGCCCTCCCTACTGTGGAATAGCTATTAGGAGGCTGCTCCAGCATACCTTTAACTGGATGTGGGAACCACCATACAATTACCCCAGCTCGTAAACATTTAGCTTTCCATTATAATATAAAATAACCTGACAAGAGAAAAGTAAATCCAACGTAAATTTGTTCATCAATAATTACATCACTTCAAGCATATTTATAGCACTTTGTAATAAACAACTAAATACTCGACTAGTACCTGTTAATCGCTTCTTGTTTACAGTTTTCCCTCATTTAATATTTCTGCTATGATTACGCAACGTCAGCGTTAATTTGACTATGCTGTTTGACCATCTATCATTTTGTCAAATACTGTTGAGCATAATTTTAAATCTAATTGCACAAAATGTTTTACAAAATGTAATAATCAATCCTATCATGTGTTTTACATTTTAATCATTATAATCATTATAAATATTTTTAGTCTTTGTTCCATTCATCATTCCTCTCATCTTGACAACACATGATAGTTGATGGATTATGTCATACTAAAATTTTACATTGTCTCCAATGGATGACAATGTTATCTTATATTGTTTTTTCACTGAAAATGTATCTCATTGTTTTCTAAATAATAGTAATTCAATTTTGTTTTTTTTTGGTTAGGAAAACAGCCTGCTTCCTCCTAATGTTCAATATCTTTTTATCCTTAAATGTAGATATTCTTTGATAAGATGGTATCTTCATTTCTGAATAGTTTTCTATTTCTGATGTCAAATGGTCAACAGCTGGGTGATATTCCTGATTTTATGGATTAATTTCAATACCTTATATATATCATTGAATTTGTTAATATGGACTCTCACTGTGTAAAGACCAATGAAATATGTATACCACTTTGTTGGTATATCCTAGTTCTTCCATAATTCTGCACTATATTATTAAATCAATTGCCAATCTTAGTTCAACCATTAAGTTGTATAGAGGGTTTACCCTGCATAGTGTTATGTCCATGTTGATCAAACTGGTTATGTTAGTAATGGGATCAGTTGGCCTCATTTCATTTTGGCTGGTTTTAATAGATAAATGTTATCTATAATAGTCTTGATACTTAAAATTTATTGCAGTACTGAGGCATCCTTATATTCTGGTATGATGTCATTCAAACTGATGCTCTTAGTTTTTTCTAATCTGATCATGTCTTTCAGTTTGTACATTAGTTTTATGTTTTTTAGCTTTTCTTTCCTTAGGAAAAAAATTATAAATAATTTTCTATGTTTGATGTTTGAAACAGGTGATTTTTCCAATTGTCTTTGTTTTACCATTAGTAATTGTACATTTTCCATGTTCTTTTTACTGATGAATGGAACTGGGCAATGTACCTAAAAAAGGTTCATTGATAGCCATTTATTCTCCATACTTTTCAACTATATTGGACCAAATAGCCAAAAAAGACTATCAACTTGTTTAAATATGTTATCAATATTAAAATGAGATGTTCAAGGAACTTTCACTTTTTGGCTTTTGCTTAGCAAACTCTGATTGGATGTCAGTGACATGATGGAACCAGTTATTAACTGAAGTAATTGAGATTGTTAAGCAGTCCTTGTTGTTGACTTTATGAAATGTTGGTTCTCCTTTTACATGGGATCATGATGGAATCAGAAAACAGATTGTTCATGTTAATTGTACCAGTCTCATTCTGTTCATGTTGCAGCTGCAAGGGCTTTACTCTAGTGCTGAAAAGAGCTTCTGTCTAACTGCCAACTGCACTCTCATTTGTTCCATTACTGTTGCACTCTACAACATCTTTTGCATACTCACTATCTGGCTTTCATTTTTGGATTTTTAGGGGATTTGTTGTTCTTTATACTGTTTTTTCATTTTGTCATTTTCATTGCTAAGTATATATATATATATTACCACTTGTTGGGATTTTATATATTTATATTTTTACAACTTGTTTCAGGTTGAATATGTTTCTCTATATAATTTTTTCTAATGTGGGAATTTTATTTTTCTACATCTATACAAATTGAGTTATTTTAATGCTTCAAACAAATTCATTTTTCATGTTCAATAATGTTTCATCTACATCTCTAACATCACAATTCAAACTATTGAAATTTTTAATTTTACTGTTGTTGAGAAAGTAATCATTATTAAAAACTTTAACAACAGTGTATATTTTTACCAAAAATTTTAGTTATTAGACTTGTTGGCATTCACATTACTTGATGGATTTAAATGAAGTTTCTTGACAAACTGCAGACTTTTTTGTGTTTGTACATATAATCTAATCTATATCATTTAAACATGTAGTTAACTGTTTAATATAATTGTTACTTATATTAGGTTTGAATTTTTTGTATTGTGTAAAATCTGTACAACAGTTAGAATGGACTATATAAAGCAAGGCTGAACCAAATTACTACTAATGACTTCCATTCACTATGTGTATGATCACAACTATCTATGCTTTTAATCCAATTGTGATTAATATGTGTTATGAATTGGTTAAACTAATCTATTGATACAATGACTTTGTAATCTTATAACTAATTGAACTTCATTTAGATCAACAGCAATGCAATACAGGGTTGAAACCTAACCCTTAGCCATAAAACAAATGAAAGAACAATGGCTACTAACAATCACCAGTTACCATGGAATTGGTTATGACTCACAAACAAGACTCAGTGCAATGGAATATTCTCAGTGTTTGGACAATGCATTTCATAAATAGTTTAGTGCATTGATTGTTCTTATGATTTTTGACAATAGCAATAAATGAATACTTATAACCTAGATGATGCCTTGCTTGTTATAGATCTTATATATAAATAGCCCTACATATAAATACATATAGATAACTCCAATGTACAATCAATATGGCCTGCAATAAATGAGATTGAATGGTCTGAAATAACTTTCATTTATAATAACAATAGATGTAATAATTGTAACACACATGTAATGTAGATTGGGGCTTGTAGGCACCTTGTATATATAATAGAGCTTGTAATGATACTGGATCTAAAACTGTGGTTAGCCTAACATTAGCTAACCAGCTATTTGATGACATGTATTTATTATTTTAAATGAATTGATTGGAAAGCTAAATGATGAAAAATCACTATTGTTACACTTAACTTATGAACACACTTTCATAGTCAGGCTACTGACTGCATGCTTATATAGATGTTAGTAAAGCTGAGTGCAGTGTTACCAGAGTTCCTTTAATTGAATTTGGGAAACCTGAGTACTACTTATGTGTTCTGATGTTCTGTTGCCAATAATAATAATCAAACTTGACAATATAAAAAAAATAAATCTGTTGAAACTAAGTTCATCACTCACTAAATCTATTACAAGCTATTTCTAATCAAAATGCAAAAACAGATAAATAATTAACATGTACTTGTTTTTAATTTCAAAGTTGTTTATGGGTCTTTTGTCTGCTAATAATACACAATGTCATTAATAAATTAGCTTTAGCAGTTTTGTCTTTCTCTTTTTGTCAAACAATTTGCTGACAACCAATATCTTATAACTGCACTTAAAATTGTTTTACAAATTATAATAAAGGATAAATGTCTTGTTACAAAGAATATAATTAAGTCAAATTTTGTTGAAAATCTTAGTTTCTTTTCTTTTATTGTATTTCTTTGTTACTACCACAGTATGCCACACTGGCAGGTGCTGATGGAACTGTCTGATTTAGAGAAGACAGCATTTATTACCCCATATGGGATAAATGAATCAATTTATATGGCCTTTGGCCTATGTAATACACCAGTGAAATTTCAGAGATATGTAACAAAGTGCTAATGATGGAAAAAAAAGATAGATGATGGAGTGTAAAATCACTAGGATTTATGCATTCCTGTCTTGTCATTCAACTGTATTTAACTGTTCTGTATTTACAACAACTAATTGGTATTATATGCAAAATCATTATTAACATATTTACAAATACATGATTAAGACTTAAAACACTATATTGGTTGATATTAATAACTAGCACTAATGTTAGATGGGACCTTAGGCTAGGCTAGGTTTCTTTGTATTTTTCAGAGTATGGTGCTTTTAGTGTTGTATATCACTTCTTGCAATTTCATTTCTCCCAAGTCTGATCTCAACAAAAATTAAAAACCAGTAGAGACATGATTTTGATGAAATTGCAGATATATTTGAATAAATAAATGTATTTTTTAGACTTTGTTTCAATTAGTTTGCTACCTTGTTTAGATCATTGAAATATGGAGTAGTAAGTAAATATATCTAAATGTGTGCTATAATTATAAACATTGACAGTCTATTTGCATTTCATATATATTTTACCNATTGAATGGTCTGAAATAACTTTCATTTATAATAACAATAGATGTAATAATTGTAACACACATGTAATGTAGATTGGGGCTTGTAGGCACCTTGTATATATAATAGAGCTTGTAATGATACTGGATCTAAAACTGTGGTTAGCCTAACATTAGCTAACCAGCTATTTGATGACATGTATTTATTATTTTAAATGAATTGATTGGAAAGCTAAATGATGAAAAATCACTATTGTTACACTTAACTTATGAACACACTTTCATAGTCAGGCTACTGACTGCATGCTTATATAGATGTTAGTAAAGCTGAGTGCAGTGTTACCAGAGTTCCTTTAATTGAATTTGGGAAACCTGAGTACTACTTATGTGTTCTGATGTTCTGTTGCCAATAATAATAATCAAACTTGACAATATAAAAAAAATAAATCTGTTGAAACTAAGTTCATCACTCACTAAATCTATTACAAGCTATTTCTAATCAAAATGCAAAAACAGATAAATAATTAACATGTACTTGTTTTTAATTTCAAAGTTGTTTATGGGTCTTTTGTCTGCTAATAATACACAATGTCATTAATAAATTAGCTTTAGCAGTTTTGTCTTTCTCTTTTTGTCAAACAATTTGCTGACAACCAATATCTTATAACTGCACTTAAAATTGTTTTACAAATTATAATAAAGGATAAATGTCTTGTTACAAAGAATATAATTAAGTCAAATTTTGTTGAAAATCTTAGTTTCTTTTCTTTTATTGTATTTCTTTGTTACTACCACAGTATGCCACACTGGCAGGTGCTGATGGAACTGTCTGGTTTAGAGAAGACAGCATTTATTACCCCATATGGGATAAATGAATCAATTTATATGGCCTTTGGCCTATGTAATACACCAGTGAAATTTCAGAGATATGTAACAAAGTGCTAATGATGGAAAAAAAAGATAGATGATGGAGTGTAAAATCACTAGGATTTATGCATTCCTGTCTTGTCATTCAACTGTATTTAACTGTTCTGTATTTACAACAACTAATTGGTATTATATGCAAAATCATTATTAACATATTTACAAATACATGATTAAGACTTAAAACACTATATTGGTTGATATTAATAACTAGCACTAATGTTAGATGGGACCTTAGGCTAGGCTAGGTTTCTTTGTATTTTTCAGAGTATGGTGCTTTTAGTGTTGTATATCACTTCTTGCAATTTCATTTCTCCCAAGTCTGATCTCAACAAAAATTAAAAACCAGTAGAGACATGATTTTAATGAATTTGAAGTTATATTTGAATAAATAAATGTATTTTTTAGACTTTGTTTCAATTAGTTTGCTACCTTGTTTAGATCATTGAAATATGGAGTAGTAAGTAAATATATCTAAATGTGTGCTATAATTATAAACATTGACAGTCTATTTGCATTTCATATATATTTTACCAATGAAATTGTTTAGATCTAACCTGATAATTAAGGATTTGCATTGATATGCTTGTGCTGTGAACTTTCATAATATATAGCTAATTATAAACACTAATTTGTTTTTGTGTAATATTTATTATGGGCAAATAATATAGTTTTGTCTAGTTCATAAATTTTTAAAAAGCACAAAGTGGCCTGCATATCTATATACCATGTATATAACTTGTATCAACTTATGGTAACTGAAATTAATTTTGAACCTCAGATGGCATTGTCAATTTATGAGTGAGCAAAAAATTATATTTTGGTACAAATATACACAGAATGTTGCTGCTATCCAGTGCAAATTTCAGGGAGAATTTGGATGCTAACCTCCTAACTTTTCATTTGGGGATTCATAAAATCTAAAGTTTACTCCTACCAGGCCAACAAACAAACAAGAGTTAATGGACAGAATTTGCCAAGCATTTGGAGAGGTGAAATTGGAAATGTGGAAGAATTTCATGAAGAAGTATTTGAGAGTATTTAAGTTTTAAAATGGGTATGTTTTTCTATGCAGCTCTAATGAAACACTGTTGTATGTTGTTGCAATATAACCCTAATTATATACTGTTTTCCAATATTACCAATTCTATGTTATTCTATTATTAAATTTGCTTATTGAAAAATTGTTACATTGATTTTTTTCTGTGTATATATTTACTAATTAAAAATTTTTTAAATTGTGTATAGATATGCAGGCCACCCTGTATTTTACAGATTCATAGTGTAGGACAATACAGTTGTTTCTATTAGAGAAAATTACAGGTTTATATCCTGTCAGATCTGCTTATTTAAATGCTCCTTTATTTTTTTAAACAAAGAATTTAAAATCTTATATCTACAGGCACATCAAATAAAAAATCAGAAACATATTAGCAATTTGTTCAACATCTGAATGATATGAGTTTTTGTATTTATAAATAGGAAACCATTGTGATGCATTATTATGAGTTTTCCAGATTCCTGCTCCCCCTCAATTAATATACTCAAGTATTAACTGCTTAAATGCAGTAGTGTCATGAAAGAGCTGACTCCCACTCATTGTTTCCAGGCAAATTCTTCACTTACAGTGCAATATGTATACAAAACAATACATTCAATATTTGCAAAGTAACAAGCAAATTTTGATGAGATAAAATAGGCTACTTGCATAAACAACTAATATTATTTGATCAAGAAAATAGTTCAGAAGTATAATAAAAAGTTAAAAAAACAAATAATGAATGAACGCTAAAAATTCAACTACTTGTTAAATAAAGTACAAACTACAAAATTTTTTGAATATAATGAAATTTCTATTTTATATCTGAATGAAGTTTCAAAAGAATGTACATATTTACTAAATGCAAATGGTGAATGTCAATGTGTATAATTGTAGCATTTTTTACATACATACATTTATTTCAATTTCTGTATTTCAATAATCTTAGCTATATAGAAAACTAATTGAAATACAGTCTAAACTAATAAATTTATTTATTCAAATATATAATTACAATTTCATTGAAATCATGTCTCTAATGGTTTTTAATTTTTAGTGACATCAGACTTAGGGGAAGTGATATACAACCCTTTTGGAGTGGTTTTAGAGAATATATCAGCAAAAACATGCATTATTTAAGATCCTAATATATCAATGTACCAACTTGACAGCTTTTTGTTCAAATCATGCAACACTTGGAGCAGCACTAATTCTAACTTGCTTTTGAATGGAATTCATATTACAAAGAGGCATCAGATTGAATTAACTCACTCACTCCAACAAATTTTCCACTGTTGAATGTGAAGAGAAGACCAATTGTTCATCTAGGTTACAATAATGTAAAGGGAAATTGGTAGCTCCCCTGATTTAATATTCCTGGAACTAGTGGAGCATTTTCTATCATTGTTACTTGGCTCAATCATTTCAAGGTCACCATGTAATATCACTGAGATTCATGTATTCCTGTTTGTCATTCAACTCAATAAACTGTTCTCTAAACTGTTCTGTATTTACAACAACTAATTGGTATTGTATACAAAATCATTACCAATATATTTACAAATATATGATTAAAATTATGTTCAGAAATTGAAAAACAAAATAACCCAGATACTTGAAGCAATGTGCCATAATACTAAATAGTCTGCAATGAGACAAGAACAAAGCTTAAACAAGAAAATCTATGGACTACCTCACAAAAAGGGTGCCAAAGTGTAGATGTATACACCACTAAAACACAATAAATATACCAAGTATGCAAACTATAAACACAATGGGCAGGCCCTTTCACAATATAAAAACTCAATGACTACCAACTTGAAAATGGCAGAATAATGCATTTCCAAAACCTAAAATGAGTAACTGGTGACATTGAACAGGTGTCATTAAATATAAATTCTGAATTTAAAATTATTAGGAATAATAATGAAGCTTATAATGTAAGGAATGATATAAACTGTGTCTACAAAAAAGAAGTTCACAAGGAGTTTGAAATTCACATTAATACAAATGATAGTAAGACAGGTATCACCACATGCATTAAAAAATAACTCAAAACATGATTAGAGATATGGAGTATTAATCTATTAACTGAATTTAAAAAACAATGCAATTATATAAGAACACATCATTGAATAAGTGGAGATGCATCAGTAGAAGAGTACCCTAAACCAAATGTCAGTTACTAGGCAGGTAGGTACAGGAGGAAAATTCCTGTAAAAAAAGGAGGATATGCAAACAGACACTGACTGACTGGCAATTAACCTGAAGGTCAAAGATTGAGCACTCAACAAACAAGAAATGCAGAGAATAAAGGAATCCCATTCCCCAATGTCAACTGATAGGCAGGGTGATAAAACATAGCTCAATATACTGAAATATATTGGCTTTAATTAATTAGATACATATCTAGCAGCTTCCTGCCCTACATTTAATAATTGATACATACTTGGTGACATTATTAGTCAGATTATAATCATTAATTTGAATCTAAAATAATATAGATATAATTTCCTACATTTGGCTTACCAGCAATAGTGGTAACTCCCAAAACAAAATGTGAGGTAGACAAAAATTATTTGGATAAATGGGGACATTGAAGCCCAAGTGAGTACTCCTGGTTAGACACTCATTATGAATGTTTATTAATGGAAAGAACAATAAAACAAGAAAAGAAAGACAACATTGTTAAACACTTATTCTGAATGGTATATGAAAAACTGTCATAATGTGTATTCATGAGAAATAAACCAAGCAACCAGATAGCACTTGACTTAGAATGTATAACATCAAAGATTCAGATAAACATGGAACTTTAGAGAAACTAACAAAATTAGGACTAATGAACTCATTCTGGGAAAACATCTAAAATTCTCAACATAATCTAATGGCATCATGCATGGATGATCAGAAAGAATCAAGTTTCCATCACATTTACAATAACATTTGACAATTGTGTTGTTTCTTAACCCACATGATTAGAAGGAATTTGTTAATGTTAGGAATTAACTGGCTCATCTCATACAGTAATTATTCAATTTAGGTCTCATCTCTTTTCTTTGACAATGACTTGTTCCACAAAGATTGCTGCTAAAAGAAATGCAAAGTGAAAACCCGTTCACAGATTTGTTTTGTTTGATGTGTTTTACTTGTAACCTTATCTTAAAGCTAGCTCTAGTCCTATTTACTGTTTTAGTGTTCAAATATATTTCAGTGTGTTTATTTAACAGTGCATTTGTCACTTATGAATAAGTTATTTAAGTTGTACTTTACAACACCAATAGCTTATAAATTAGATTGGTTTGTTTTAACACAACCTTAATGGAGTTGTTGTTAGTCTAATTTGTTTGAAGAAAATAACAAAGATTTTTATATGTTCTCTCAATCAGTGATTCTGGCTTATTTAAGAATGAGTCTTTACTGTTTTTTAATTACATCATCTCAATGACAAAGTAAATCATAAGTTACTCACTTAATAAAATAAAAGTTTGTGTAAAAAAATCTTTCTTAAGCATTTAATAAACAACTAAACTACAGATTCTAACTAATGTAGGAGTTAATATTTTAATAGTGCAGCATAATCCAAAGCATAATGCTGCTAAGAAGAGAAGATCAGATGATTAGTCAGAATTAAGATCAAATTATTATTCATTGATTAAAAACAATTTATATTTAATTATTAGTATTATGTTTGTAATATGCAACTAAGAAACAATATAGCAAATTAGTAATTGTTGACAAATAATTTGACAAAATGAAGTGGACAAAAACGCTTCCATTATTTTTAGCCATTTTGGCGGAAAACAAATTCAAATTTTGAACAACAAGTAGTTTTTGAATTTAACTATAAATATAGTAAAAATTAATTTGGAAACTGTTGAAGTAAATTCTTTCTTTGAAAATCATAACTTCAGATTTCATTTGATTTGCTTATTTATAAATCATGTCAAGCTAAACAGTAGATGCAGTAGTAGTGGCTTGGGCACACATTGGGAGTGATTTGAGGATCCTTGATCCAAACCATGAAACTGCATTTACATTAGGGGTATGAATAGGAGTTTTTCTCTGTTTAGCTGACTATTGATTCATTCATTTGCATGTATTAAATAATTGATTTCAGAGATAAGGCTGGTTAGCCTACCATAGGTTATATCAACATTACATTATATTGACTAATTAGG
>CABFPE010000185.1:252694-268154 GCA_900660155.1 Hofstenia miamia
CCCCCCCCCCTCTCAACAGTGCAAAGACGCCTTGATTCATCATGAATAATAAACTCTTATAGCAATCCTAGTACATATATATTAAGTATTGGTTCTATTCTATGTCGGCAGGGGTAGGCAATATTTAATTGATATTGCGATTATTGCAATATAATCATTGATTTGATATAATTTGATTAATGTACTGCTTGAGAAGAAAAATTGCCAATAATTGTCGATTATTCAAGTTCCGACTAGAGAAGCATTATTGTTCTGTCTAGTAAATTAATATAATAAGTACAATTAATGGCAGAAAAAATATATTATGATTCCTCTTCCAAATTTTTCGTTTTTGCATTTTCAAGGTTTAATATTAACCGTATTTCGAAAAAGTTTGTATGTGTTATGTATTGGTTTTTACTAACACAAAGCTAGTTAATTTACTATACATTTCGATCTATCAGTTTCATTTCTAAAATTGCCAAAATTTGGCAATAAATATATTGTGTGAAGGGCCAAAATTGATAAATTTATTGAGCTAGAAAAAATTATTTGTAGCTTTCCAATTAAAATCACCTACCCTTACATGTCTGAAATTTATGACAAGTGGGCAATTTAATGCAATTATCAAATGAAACTAGCAATTATTAATATAATCATCTTGAATGAAATGTTTATGAAATGATATTTTGTAAAGTAAAGATAACTTGTAGTGAAATATGGTGAAGTATATAGCAATGCTAATAAAGCAATAGAGGAATAAGGTATTAAGTTCAAATTATGGCAAGCTACAAAATGTAACTCAAAGGTACTTTGTGACAAAATAGTCCAGTACGAAATGATCATCAGTCTCGACCTTTTTCTGTTTATAGGAATTAAAGGCAAAAATGTAAATGCGCTGGACTGAGGTTGGCCTGAGATATTGAAGAAGATAGGCTGAAATTGAAAAAAATAGACTATTACAGAAAAGTTGTGAATGCTATATAATTTCTTAAACTACTATTTGAAAATTTAGATTAGTATCATACACTCATGAAAAACTCCATTAGAATTTTCAATTTCAGTGTAAAAATTTTATTAAAAGTTTCTTACATTCCCACAATTGTAGAAAATTTCTTAAGATGTGTCGAGTTGCCATTAAGTGGGTTGTTCTGGATTCAGACCAAGCAGGGATTGGGTCTACGTTTTCTGGTTGGAGTTAGTAAGGGCTAAGAAGGAATGAATTACGGAGCACATAAGTGTGTTAGCCACTCTTAACAATGGCTTTACATGCATAGGTATACAGAAAAATAGCTTACAGCTAGTAATTTATAACATAGACGTTTGTTAGTTTGAAATGGAATTACCAAAATTGTTGCATTTAGTATGTTTCTGTCAAAAAGAGGAGACTATCACATTCCCCTAGTAATGATTTTCAATAGTTATAAAATCTTCAAATAATTAATTTACCAACTACTTTACATGTAGGAATATATATGCAAATATGTCTATATATATATACATATATATATATATATATAACGTCTGTCTCAAAACCAATGTGTTTTTTCAATGCAGTAATGGATTTTAGTAATTAATAAACCATATTTTATAAATTGACCAACGCTTTTTTGTAAGAATAATCAATACGGTTTCATTGCTAGCGTTAATAAATCAGTATTTAAAATTACTTCGTAATATTTTGCATTGATTTGTGGCCTCAGTATAAATCACTAAACTTTATCATATTTGTTTATGAAATAAAGGCTTTGAAAAATGAAATCCTTTAAGCAACACTTAAAAATTTTTAAATATATAATTATTTTACATGTTGCTCATTGACCCTAAAGGTTTCTTAATTCTATCGACTTTTATCAGTAGAGTTTAGTAAAAATGCAATTATTTTGTTCACATTTGGCCGCCAATGTGAACAAAAATAATTGTATTTTCGACTAAGTCATAGTATTAATAAACACTTAGTTACTTCTGAGAAAAAGTCAGAAAACACGTAAGTGGAATAGTGTTCCCACTATCGAATTTTTGACCAGAAGATAAATAATCATATGATGAAAAATCGAGTGGGATGGATTTCCCAACTCCAATTATATTTTGATTGACAATAAGAGAAAAAAATTATAGGTTCAGTGATTGGTCTGTTTTGGAATGTAAGCAAGGATGGCTTATTTTGAATTTGAAATATTTTAACTTCAATATTCGTAGTTTTATGAGGCTGTTCCCTAAATAAACTCAAGCAATTATTTTCAAGGAGTTATCCTACTCGAGGTTTAGCATCGTTGACACTATCGACTTTTATTAGATGATAAATTATAAAACACGTTTTCAATGCAATCTACGGAAGCAGTCGAAAACCACAATTGAAAACAAAAATCAAGTCGTGAAAATGAGAAATTGTTAGAAAATCGTGCAATTGACTTTTGTCACCGATTCTTGAGAGATGATAAAGTCCGATAGTGGGGGCAATATTCAGAATTTGTGATGGTTTCTATGAAAAAAAATTTAAGCGTTTTTAACTCAATAAGTAATAAAGATATCTAAAATCTTTCACTTGCATTCTTTTTTCGGGTCCATCTTGGACTCGCCTTCTTAAGTTTGACCTGACTTGCTCTTTAGCCCCGTAGAATTAATTACTTATTTCAAAAATATTTGATGAGCCCAAGACCAATTCAAAAACTAAAGCAAATAAAATGAATTTAATAAAATGCTTTATATATATATATATATATATAATTTTATATATTATTCAGTTAATATATTAGTAAGAAAAGAAATGTCTCCAGATTGAATCCTGATCGTTTATGAAACTATCTTGAGCCCCACACAGATATCGATCTCTTATCGTTAAGAAAGTTTGACGGAGCAGGCTACAATTTGAAAACATGTAATTTATGGATTGCAAGTTAGTGTTCAAGACAGGTTAGATTAGTCTCAATGAAGATTAGATTTGAGAAAAGCAACATATCAGCAAAAAAACCAAAATATATGTGCTTTCGCACATAACTACCTAACCAGTCGATAGTGGCAAAATTAAATGAAGTGCTATGCATTAGTTGTCATGCACTAAAACAGTTATATGTAGCACACTGTTGAATCGTTCAGTATAGCCTTAAAACCTATGCATGTAATCTGTAATTTATAATATTTCTGCTAGTGTTATTTTTAAATTGTCCACATTTTTTAACAATTTTTCCAATCCTGTTAAAAAGTATTGAACGCTTCTGTATGGAGACACCTATGGGGTTGCGCCCGTTCATGCAAGGATCAAGATTTGTGCTAAAACTTGTTCTTTTGCCTGAAGTACATGCAAATACGAATTATTTTTTAATGAAAAATTCAATTTTTGTAAAAATATTCAAATTCTTTATGTACCTAGTGTTCAGATAATGAGGCGATCTAATTTCTATGGGAACAACTAATACATTGAAAAATTTTGTTATCTGAAGAAAAAATGTGTGAGTCCAGTCTAGGCGCGCTGTGTTCAAAGTCAGATGTTGTCTCGCCGTAGTTAATTATTGCCAGTGTTGAAATTAACAAATGAAAACGTGCTTCAAACTATATTAATTCTTTCTTCACGCAATATTAATGTGACATTTCTGTCTTGGTGTTTCGGATTATATATATCTTGAATATTTCGTCAGTTATAAGCGTTTAAGGATTATTTGGGGAAGCCATCTCAGATGATTAATGTCAACATTATTGAAAAAACCTTCCACCCTACACGACCCCTGTGTGCGACTAAATTGCTCGTAAAGAACGCAATGCAAAATGAAATTTGATGCGAATACGGTTTCTTCGATGAAAATGAATAATGGCTTCTGATTCTACATATATTCCCATGACAAGCCCGATGTTTCAAAATTAATCCCGCAAGCTCATTTTGAATCTAATTTGTCCTAACAATAGTTGTTGTCTTTCTTCTAATAGGCTTTCAACATAAAATGAAATTAGCAAGCTAACCGGCAATTAAGTTACAGGTCACTACAAAGGTAAATCCTAAATTTGAAATTTCAAAATTGCTTGTTTCTCCGTGCAGACAGCCTTTTTTGAAACCGGATAATATACCAGAAATACCTCATGTAAATACAATCATGGTTACACACATCATTCAATAAAATGACGTGAGGCGATGTGTCGTAAGCATGTGCCACTCAAACCGATCAACGTGAGTTTGAAAGAATTTGAGAATAAATTATATAGTATGGTGTCAATTTCAATACATGACTGCAAAGCAATTTCACACTATTTTCGTAGTTACTTAGATTAAAAAATTCAAATAATTTTATAAGTATATTTTTTAGCTTCAACATAATGATTAGTTGAAATTCTTCGTGTGTTAAATTTTCTTTTCAACAATGTCCCATGAGGCTTGTGTAGCACAATTTATATGCATAGTAAAACTTATTATCGCCAGGCACAGTGATAAGAAGGAGTCAATTTATTTAATTAATGACATGAAATGTGAATTAATATTAATAGACTTCTTGCAACAGAGTATTGTAATTGAATTCTGAATTCAGCCAAAAATTTTACTTGTGCGATAAATTCGAGGCGAAAAAATTGTTTTGTGGGATACGGGACATTCCTCTGAAAGTCTGGACTGTGGGATATATTGCAGATATAATCTTAGGTCCGTATCAAACCCTGACATACATAGATGTTTTATATTTTTTCGCATATGTGTATTTAAATACCAATATTCTTGGTGATTGAAAATACTTGTAGAATGGTTTAACTAGAGTTATGAAGTGATGTCAAGTCATTGAAAAATGACATAAAAACCAATACCTAAAAAATTTCAAAATACTTTAAAAAAACCCTAAAAAACTTCAACTATAACCCTAATTACCTGAACAGAAAAAATCGAAATTCTTGGGTTTTAGGCATTGGAACATGCATATATATCGTCAAAATCAATATAAAAAAAGTTGAAAAAAACAGACAAACTCTAACCCTAGACCAAAAAATTTCCATTTTCATATCTGAATGTTAGAGAAAAACCTAAAACTTTGATATTTGACATAAGGGTTGCAATCAGGGACCCTAATTGTACACATCTGTTCTTAAGATTAAATTTGGACCACGCAAAAGCAAATAAAAGTTTGGAGAAATGGCAAGAATAGGGGTGTCTATTCGTCTGTGACACAATCTTTTGAAATTTAGTAAAATCCAAATGGTTTCATCTAGAGGTTATATGGAACAACAATAGAGCTATTCATTGGTGCAATATCACTGAAATCTATCTAGGCAAACAAACGTTTTGGCCAAAATAAAAAGAAATAATTTGCCATTCCTCTCCATTACTCTTTTACAATCATGTTTCACTATATTTTAAAACCCCTTAACTTTATAAATAACCATAACTTTAGCTCATGACTTGCACTTCACAATACTACTTTTTAAAGATCTTTCTGATGCATTTTTCAAATGTTAAAAAAGTCAAATATTTTTCTAACCCCCGAGGGACCCACCGGTTTTGTTATGACTACCTTTTCCTGAAGTGATTACCTTATCAGATTTGAACATAAAACCTTTGATTGTCCAAATTGTATTTGTTCATTGGCTTAGTGCTATACACCATTCGAAAGCTCTAGTCTTTTTCTACCTTCTATGCCTTAACAGTGACCATAGACATATACAGGCTGAGAACTTGGTTTATCCAGGGTGAAAATCAATTTTTTCGAAAAATTTTTTTCACTTCAAATGACGTAAATGGCTTAAAACCATTTTGGTGAAGAATAAAACGTTTGTTTTAGTAAGGTTGCGTTGGATCTAATATTTTCCAATCAAATATACAAAAATTTACATAGATCGATATACAAAGCATTCTTATGCTCAGGAAACAAAAAATACCACATGCAAACGTTTTAAGTAATGTTTAATAATCAAATGATTATGATACCAATAATGCAATTAGCACTGTGCTTGGAATACACATGAATTTTCATGAATTACCACAATATTGGTAGTGTAAAGAATATTTCAAAACAGATATTTCTGCCAAAAAATCTTCAATAAATACTCTAATTTTCCCAAAAGTAAAAAATTACAGATTCTGAACTACATGCCTTCGCATGAGAACAATTTCGTGTGAATTATCAAATATAATTTCATTTTCCACACAACAAATATTTTTACGTAATTTAATATTTAAATTGATTAATTAAATAATGCTATTCCACTCTTAAGATCATACATTGAAAAACCTTTTATATGCTAATAATATGCCAAGCTTGCTTGTAAGTTATAATTTGGTAAATTACTATTTGCTATTAAATTTTTACTGAATAGCAGTTAATTAGTTTTATTGGAAATTTTCATTATTTAAGCTGAATACTCAGAAACTCAAATAAAACCATGTGCACAAAATCTTCTTTAGTAGGCAACTATGATGACTAATTGGACCTAGGACTTAGGTATTTCAGAATCCTTCCTCTCCTATTAACATTAATGTTTTGATTATTGCTCAAAAAATTGAGATTTGTTAAGTTTTCCAAAATTTGATTAGGGTTCATGACCCCAAAAATACTAATTTTTTCTAATTGTTTACTTATTTTATGATTTGCTGTATTTTAATCGATCAATTATCAATAGTTTCTTACAGTCTACCTAAAAATATAATTCTATTCAAAATACAAAAAATAATTATATGAAAAATTCTCTAAATATATACAATATAAGAGTTTCAAACACATTAAGGCGCCGGCAGTCTTCACAACTAGATGACTAAAACAGCAGTTTGCCACTCGATTTATATAAATAAATAGGTCATTGATTGAAACTAGCATTAATGAATGTGAATAATTGAATTACCTGGGAGCTCATTATATCTTGAGAGAATTTGTATGGCATGAAATTTACAAATGTACGGAATTTAAATATCAAAAACTATCCAATAATCATTTATACGATTGCTAATCTCAAGATAGCATTATCAAAATCAAATTGCAGAAAACATGGAATAAATTTTGGATTCATTTTAATGACAGGTCAGGGCCACTCGTATCGGTAATTTTCGCTTAATGACCAGATTTGGGCCGGTTACTTATTCCTACAGCTCTGTTGACTTAAATAATTTCTGAAAATTAGCAGCATATATAATTTAGGCAATCCATGTAAAAATTTATAAAAAAAGTTAAAAATTTTGAGTTTACGAGCCACTTTGATTTCCCTTGATCCTCATCAATGGTACCACTGAAATCATTCAAGCTCAAGTGAGTTGTTTACAAATGTATCTGCTACTGCTTCTAAATGCCCTTGAAAAAGGTCTATATTACAAGCGCTTCAAAAAAAGACATAGTGCGGAAGTTTTCGAGCAAGCATAGAAGACTGGAATTTCAGCATCACTTATTCTTTTTCAGTAAAAATGCTTCATTAATTTTTTTATCAATGTATGCTGTTTCTTATCAAAAGTTCCCTGGTACAATTTTTAATGACCCCGACATTGACGATTCTCTGGCTACTCACCTGGTTTAAAAATGTGTAAGAAATCAATGAAAATTACGTATAAAAGTAGATCAAATATGCGTTAAAATTGCGTAAAAACAAAATATTAATGATAATTCTTTTCAATTTTTCAGCAATTCCGAAACACTATTCCCTGATTTAATATGTGAAATTTTAAATGAAACACCGATAAGCTTTGTTATTGTTGAGAAGGAATATAAGTTAAGGTTGAAAAGCTTTCTCGACATCAGCACTAAATATGGGATAAAATTTAGCCTCCAAGGCTCTATCTGGGCTGAAAGTTGAACAATTTTCCAGAATTTGATTATTGAGATCTGGATTTCTTGTATAAAATAATGCTTAATCTTGTCTGATACGGTTTCAATGTAACTTTGCCAACTGCTTCACATAAAATACGAGGTGGATTTCAAAATTTTTGATGCTTTTGAAATTTTAAATTGATGAAGGAAGAAAATGAAAATTTTCAGCAACAAATGTTAGTTGATAAAATTGAGGAAAGGCTCCTTTTCACTCAGCAGTGTTTGCATTTTCCAGACCGATTGAGACATCAAAGTCGAGACATTTCAAGTATATGCCAATTATTTCAAAGTTTTATCCATAGCGTAAACACTTTTGATCCAGCTTCCCCAACAAGTTGCAACGGAATGTCTATATAAAGTGTCAAATTGGTTTTGCAGTGAAATAGTAGTGCTGGTGTCATTCTTAATGAACTTTTTTCACAAGATATACAAACAAATCTTTTCACCGCATTCATAGTCTACAAGTCGATGTAAGGCATACACAGTGCATGTTACATGAATCAGTTCATTGTATGTTTCCGTTAAAATTTTACCTTCTTTTTAAATAGAGGAAGCTACGTCAGTTTTTCAAGGAGGCAAACATTTTGAAATTGATATCTCTTCCATAAACCTTGATGATTGACAACGGAATGAGATGAATGATAATCTTCCCAAGCAACAAGCAATCATGGACCAATGATGGCCCATGATTGTTTCCATTGTTGACCAATATTGGCGTTTGGCCACTGGGCCATTAATTGTCCAATGAAAAATCACCAATGAGCCATTAATGAGGACTTTTTAAGCCCAATTTTCAAAAAATGTTCTTCAAGCTTTTTAGGAAATTTAGAAACGTGAGCCACGGAAAAATCTATTATAATGTCGAAAAGTTGTACTAAAGCATATTGCTTTTGCTGAATTACTTGAAGATTCCGATTTTCAAAAGCGATTTAAATACTCTTCATGTAATTCTATGCCTTAGAACACATAGATGCAAGACTGAAGTTGAGCTGTTTCTTTATATGCAGATAGGCCTTCCAAGTCTATTGAAGTGCGTCATGCACAAGCGGAAGGTAGCTTTCGCGCAAAAGGATGCCTTAATGGCACTGTGGTTATAAAATGAAAGACTTGACACTCCTTTTACTTCTTATTAGTATGTAAACTATAAGCTTTTCAATTTTTTTTAAGAAATCATTTAGTGAAACTCCGAAGCTTTTTAATTTCAATGATATTTAGTTCTTGACATGTTCTCACATAAACTAATTTTTTTGAACTCTTAGCCAGAGGTGTAAGTGGGTCACTGAATATTGACCCAGAACCATTTGGACCCAGACCCAATTGGACCCACATCCGAGCTGACCCAGACCCATTTGGACCCAAAGCCGAGCTGACCCAGACCCAATTTAAATTTAAGTTATGTCCCAGTTTGACACAAAAAAAGTTTCTGATTAATACATCTAATAAACAAACATGAATAACATTGCAAAACTAATCTATTCTTCTATTGTAAACATGGGTAACATAAATGTTAGTTGAACAAAATTGAAAGATATACATGTATGTGACAATTATTTATTGACAATAATTACTTTACAGATACAAGAAGTTCAACTTGTACATTATACAGCTTTAATTTGACCCAGACCCAATTTGACCTAATTCAAAATTATGTTAATAGACCCAGACCCAAATACACAAAAATGTGACCCGAATTGCGCTTAGCCCCCTGATAATTAAGGGGTTTGACGCCACTGGCTGTATAACTGCATGTTTTGGGGTATTATAAGCTAGTGAGGCCATCTTTTGATTTTTTCTTTGTTGCATACACTGATCGTATTTGTGATAATCCATCATTTTTACATAACACTGTATCAAGTTTGCTTCTTCTAACATTATGCATAGTGAGCGTTTTACCTCGTCAAAAGCAATCCAAGTCAATCTTTCAGCATCGTTGGTTTTCCAAGTCGAGCAATGGGTTCTTTAGTGATAGTGTTCAAGCCAGCAAAAACCTCGGGGGAATTTAGCAAAATTATTTGCTTAAGATGAAAGCACCATTCTTGCAAATTTATTGCTTCATATCCATTAAAATCCCGAAATATGTCATTACATAAAAACACATATTTATTTCGGAATTGGCCAAAATATGTTATTAGAATTAATTATATGTTTTTAAATATTTTTCCTCTCTTTAGTTATTGCTGTGCAAAACATACGCCGTGTAAAATGGCCTTGCCTATTTCTGAAACAACTGAAAAACGATACAACGGCTACTTTCGACTAGAAAAAATTGATGACCAGGACAAAACATGGACACCTCATCCAATTTGTATAACATGTGCAAGTATTTTGTCGTTATGGTTGAGAGCTCAAAAATAGGTTTTCCACTCGATAAGTCTGCTTGTGTGGCGGAGGCGAAAGAATTACTTTCTTTTTTAAACTTCTGGAGTTTTCTAAGCTGCTGTTAAATCAGTGATATTACCCGAGGACACAGGAAATTCTGTTAACAGCTTCATCACTGATTCTTCTGATTCCGCTTCGTCAAGTAACGAATATACTATAGCGAGGAAAGTTTTAATATTTCTCAAAGTAAAGCTCGCCTGAACTTATTTGTCAAAAAGATTTAAATGGCATTGCGAAGCAAATGAAATTAACAAAATAGAATGCCCAATGTTTAGGATCGTTTGTGAAAAAGAAAATAAAATAGTGTTTTAAAATAGGTCACCCAAACCATGAAAAATTAAAACTGAGAATTGAAGCCTGTAAAAGCAATTATCTTCACGCATAAGCATCGGCATTTAACTTAGAAATTTAAAATGTAAGAATTTTTGATTTTTTTTAAAACTTTGTCAAATTAGAATTAAGATCTCATCTTGAAATTGGCCAAAGGAATTTTGCAGTTACCAAAGAAGACGGTGCTGTGTTTTGTTTATTTTGCTATGGAAATATATTGTAGCAGTCTTGAGGAATAGAGGGATTCAATATATTAAAACTTGCAACATAAGTGTTCACAAATTACCTGATCTAGTCAACAAATAAGATTATCAAAATTATATAATACCTTTTCCGTCCGACAACAAAAAGAAACGTCAAAAGTTTTATTGTGACTTTTCAAAATTAAATAAGACGTTCACATACATTGTAGGTATCGGTCAAATAAGACGTAGAAAACTAATAAAACACAGTTTAAAGCGTTATTAACTAAGAGGAACAAGTAATTAAAAATATAATATTAACATTGCAATATAGAATTAAGGGAGTTCTAAAGAATGCTGAAATCAGCAAAGGAATTGAATAAGAATTGGCAGAGTACTGGATGTCTAATTGTGTAAAGTCGAAAGCTATAATATATCTAAGAGAAGACAAAGGCAAAGAAGAAAGCTATGATGTATAGAGATAAAGTCATCTAAATATAGTATTTTTAGACAGATGCCAAACTAATATTATATCAGAAAGTCATCCAAATATATTAAATACACTATTTTGTATCGGATCCTTAATAATAGATATAAGTCACTATAGTAAAACCCAAATTGGTGCACAAGAGTCATTGATGTGGTGATATGTGGCCATGAAAGTGGTGGCGTTGTTATCAACATGTTATGCTGCTTACATAGCTGGCGAGGAATGGATTCAATGTTCAGGCCTTTGTGAATAGTGATTCCATGAGGAATGTTTTTATAATTAACTTTTATTTAGATTGTCACTGAGGTTCCAATTTTTATATTTTCAATGATCTGAATTATATAATCATTTTAAAATTAGAAAAGTTTGTCAGACGGAATTTTTTAATGACCAGTTACCCTTTAAAGAGAGGCATCTTAATGCTTAACTTGCTTAAATGAAATTTAATTTATATAAAAAATGTTATTACAGAAAAAACACTTTGTCTTAACTGTAAACGCAGTTATTTACGCTAATGTTATAACAAACTTGATTTTCATTGTCGGATGGAAAATTATTTGTTTTCTCAATTGAAACAGATATATTCTTCATATTTTCAAAATTTACACGTAATTTGCTTGATGCCATCACCTAGTAACCTTATAAACTGATTTTTTCAACAATGTTCATCATGGTGTGAAAAGTCAACATTGATTCCGTCCGACAAACAAATGACTTTTTTAAAATGAGCTCACTTTTTAGAACAACTTTAATATTGTGTTATTTTTTTGATGTTCATCTTTGTAGTATAGGTACATGTTCATGTTGATTATTTCATAATAATGTATTTAATCTTTTTCTCGATAGAACGAGAAGAAAATTTTCAAAATATGTGAAATCTATTTTCTATCGATTTCGTCCGACAATATCAGTTTTTCGATTTTTTGAAGGCATAAAGTTAAAATTAAAAGTGCTTCGTTTAACGACAGCATCTGGTATATACAAGTATGAAAAAAGAAAAAAGCATGGCTAATATACCATGCATATTTGAACGGGTGTTCAAATGCAATATTTAGGATTTTAAATATCTATAAATTTTAAACTATAACAATTAGAATGATCAAATAATACTATTAATAGCAAAAATTCCAAATTTTATTTGAGACGTATACTTCACCTCCAATGCAAGTTGTAAGCCATTTCAAAATTCACTTATTGCCTTCATTAATATCGCAGTTAACAGAGAATAAACAGATTGCAATCGTTGAAGAAGTGATAAGCAAAAAGAATGTCAGAAGCATTAAGAGATCTCAGAGTTAGTGAGGTAACATTTAAGAAATTGAAGAGAAATGGTTTTATCAAAAAACTAGAACAAAGGCAATTTGGAATAGAGAAAATTACAAAAAGCTTTGAAAACATGTGAGTAAATATTGAATACAACCTAATACAAAGATAAGAAGGGGGACTGCAAAGTTGCAATTGAAAATATCAGTACTAAAAATGCTAGTCAAAGATTTGGAATTGTTTTCTTACACAGTTCTGATCGCACAGTAGTTGTTACATAGAGAATTGGTGGAATATCTATGACTTCAAATTTCTTATGGTCTTGTGTGCACCAATTTGTAAATATTTATACATCTCAAATTCAAAAAATTAGTTTTCGTAATTGACTAAAATTATAGTTTTAGTGTCCCATGCAAGCAAATGCATAGTTTGGTTCTAATTAATTTTAATGTTGTTGTAAATGAGCATAATTATTGCTTTTGATTATTCTGGCTCTGAAATTGAAAAGGCACTAAAAATGAATCTTTTTCTGAATAATGGAAGAAAAGTTTGGAAGTTAATATTTCTTTGTCACCAAAAATGTGATTTGAAAAAATTGAGGGTTCACGAGGCAAAATCGCAAAAGACAACAACAAGCAGAGATTCCAGACTGTTGAGAATGTTAATAGAAATGAAATTGATGAAGCAAAATTCTTCTTGAATGATTCAAGATCTGCTTTTAAGAGCAAAGATTACTATGAACTCGTGTGAAAAAACAGTTCTTCTAGAAAATTTCGATGGATTTAGACTCAAGATTTGTGTTTTTGTTGAAATCGCCTCAAAATTTGACAGATGTTGAGGAAAAGTTCTTTGTTTGTAGGTAAGCCACGAAGACTGACTACAGACTGAGTCTTTAAGCTGTAGAAGTCACTTAGTTCCAAAGCATAATTGTGTTCAATCCATGATAGCATGTTTTTTCAATTATTTTCTTAAATTCTTGGCTATTCTTTGACAATTGATTTTCAGCTTTAGAGTTGCAGTAGGCATCAACCTCTTCGGGAATTTAAATGGGGAGTTCTTATTTCCTTATTTGATCATGTGCTTATTTATGGCAAAGAGCGCTTTTATCTTGGAATATACCAAAGTTTCGGAGAAGTTGACTTGTAAGAGTAGGCAAAACTTTTTCTCTCAGAACTTTTCGGTGCAGGATGAATTCATCTTCTCATTTAGTTCAAGAATACGGAGTCTCACAACTTCCAACGTTGTATTGGGGCAAGAATCGTTGGTGCTTAGCACCGAAAACACTCACTTTACTATCATTGCTGGTTATAAGGCAACCTCCTCAACCTTGAAAAGATCGATACCGTATCTGGGAAACATCTTCCATAGAGGAGGGGGGGCTCCGTTCACACAGTTTGATTATATGATCTATAATAGCTGTTTGTACGTCTTTATTTTACACCTGGTTGAACTTGCTCTCGCATGGTAAATGGTCATTAATTTGGCACACATCAATTACGCTAAAGTGAATCAGGATCCCTTTAACATGCTTTGGTCACACCTAGGCATTGTTTTCATTTATATGTCAGTAGGGAAAATTCTAAAAGCGAAAATGTGAAAATTTTGCTAAAAAGACATGTTGTACTTAACTTTTTATGTCGCTCTGTACATGAAAGTTGTTAAAATAATAACCAATATCAAAATGAAATCTGATGTAACTAGAGATCGCAGTGGCACTGGAAATCTTTTGTTAATACATCTAGATCATACACCTCTTTGCATTTTCTGTGTTTTGATGTTTTAGCTTTGTGTAAAATTTTTTTTCTTTTGGTATGATTCAAAGTCAAGGAATCATTCGCTGTAACAGGTGTCTATGACTGTGTATGCACAATTGAAATCATTAACATTCTATGCTTTATCAGCTGGAATTACCACTGATAATCTGTGTAAAACATGAAACTTTGTGACTTCATTGGTAAAAGTTTCCACAACTGTGGTTTAAATTGCATTTTGCGATGCTGATTTTTTCTCAGCTTCAGCAATCCTCTCTAACCATTCTACTCAGTGGCGTGCGCAAGGGAGGCATGGTGGAATTCCCACACCAGGTTTTTAAAAGTGATTTTGACTGAATAAACAAAAAATGTTAAAAAAAACAAAAATGGAAAATCTAAGGTCATGCAGTTTTAGGGTCCCTTTTCTCAATATTTTTAAAATTTTGGTTTTGGTCATGACTAAGCGATCCCCCGTCAGAAAATCCTGCGTAGGCCCCTGATTCTATCTTATCTAAAGTTACTTTGAAAACCCCCGCTAGTCAATAGCGAGCTTGCTCTTGCATACAACAACATTATTTCTGAAAAGTTTTTGTCCAATTTGTTACTTGAGTAACAAAGTCTACGGTAAAATTAATTTTAGGTATATTTCAACTTTTAAATAGATATGTGCGCGTTGCCGTGCATCGCGGTATACCGTGGTGCGGTAGCGCTTAGGAAAACTGTCATTGTGGTATATAGACCAGACAAAACATGCGGTGGTACAGTCGGTTTAAGAAAGAGGAAAAATTAATATTATAAATACCAATATTGACTATTTTAAGAAAATATAAATTTTAATTGTTAATAAAATTTGTAATTTATTTGAAAAAAATATTTAGCAGTAAAAACTTTATTAACTTTTGCGTTGCTAAGCTCATGATTGAGGATTTTGCGTTAACCACGGTAACTTTCGAACCGTTGCGGTATACTGCGGTGAGTTTCGGCATTTCTGCGGCGGAGAGGTGGTGGTAAAATGATGCTGCTATGCTGTAAGTTTTACAAAAAATGCCAAAACCACGCACATCTCTACTTTCAAATAGATATGCTGTGGGTTAAATGAAATATACTAAATTCTAATAGAAATATATCACTAAAATTTAAGTAAGCAGCGCCAGTTGAATTTTTAAGAATTATAATATTTTTTGTAAGAAAGAACGGGTATCTATCAAGGCGTACATAATGTACACCTTGGTATCTATTCACTTTATTCACTTGGTTATATTCAATAGACTTTGAGTTCATAATCAGAGACGCACCCAGAGAGGGGACTGGGGGAACCCCCCCCCC
>CABFPE010000185.1:271571-298611 GCA_900660155.1 Hofstenia miamia
AACATTGAGACTGTCGTGTATTTTGGACGATTTCCTTTTTGATCCACACCTGCCTTTCCTCATTACGGTTGTTGATCCCGATTCTTTATATCTTCTGATGATTCGATTAACTGTGGGAGGTGGTATACTTGTCACTCGACTTATCTCTCTTTGTCCCATGTTAGCATCACGAAATAAATTAACAACTCGATTTCGTTCGGTCTGCACGATATCAGGATGCCTCGGCATGGCAGTGTCAAACTTAAAAATGAACAAAATTGTTTAGTTGTTGTTTATATTTTATTGTTCTGTAATGATTTCATAACACGATTAATTCTTAATATAATAACAACTTGATGACAAAATCCGTATTCAGTATAGGCCTATCATGAAAACGTTTGAATTATTAATATTTCAAACAGAATAAGTCAATGCCTTAAAGACGACTTAAAAACATCTAAAAATTAATTAAATTGTAATGCTAATTGATACAGATACTAATAAACGCAACTTGAAAGTGATTCTAGAGTTTTAACGAACAATTATCAAACAAATCAGTCAAAAACGTCCGTGTTCCAAGTAATCTGACTCATACTGTATATATATATATATATATATAGTTAGAAATATAGTTTAATTTACATTGTTATTTAGTAAAATCTATTACCAAAGAAATATATATTATTTGCTATTTCAATTTACAATCTGCTGACTGGACTACAGGTTTGCCGTTGTGTGAGTTTTTCACACAACACAACAGCAAAACACTGCTTTATGTCACACAACAGACACAACACAACACAGTAAAGTCATTTCAGGTGTTTGTAAGAAAACAATTCAAATGATACGAAAATAGCCTCAATATAAGTAGAGTAAAGTGTATTTGAACATTTTACAATAAAAATACTTATAACCACCTCAACAGCAATTTTTAGATAATTTTCTTATTCAGCAAAGAAACTACTCGGAGAAAAATTTTGTACAATTAAAATGTATGAATCAAAAATACATGCAAGGGGCATGTCGTCCACCTACCTATTTCTTTTTAAAAATTAAGGAGGGCGTGACGTTGAAGTATGCAATTGTCATTTTGTTTAACATTATATGATTTGTTTCAATAACAACATCATGTTTAAACAAAACTATTAATTCCAATGATTTATACTCGAAGTGTTTGATATTTTGTGTATATTTGCAACTTTGGAATAAGAATTGGATGTCTGGATGAAGTTGTATTTTTCATACAAAATTGTGTAAATTTATATGGAATGAAGCAAAAGTAATCCTTTTCAATATATTTATATAGGCTATAAGTCTCATAACCTTAACTTAGAAATTATATTACTATGCTAATCTAATATTCCTTAAATACCTATTTTTAACTATCTATTTGTCATTAACGGTTCCTGATCTGCTACAAAATATTACTATGAAGATGAAACATCTAGCAATGCTCAATTGAATGAATTTTGAACAGCAGCATTGCGAACAGTCAAATCATGCAGGTTGGGCACCTCAACGAAATATAAATAACTTTATTCTTGTACCAGCACTAGTTATAATTGAATGAGGATAATCTTTCTCTTTTCCTGCAGAATGGCTTTCTAGAAATTCATCAGTATAGTAATGCTTTTGGAAGAAGATAAGTTAGTGCAAGGAATTGAGAACATAATGATAAGAAGTGGCGACCAATTGTTATTTCTGAACAGGAATCCCTTATAAGAATATTAATTTTATTCTGTTTATTTCGTTTTTCCTGGAAATATTGATGAATTTTGGTAATTAAGTGATGATTTTGCTGTTTGCAGAGCAGCTTCTACATTGCATTGTTTCTTAGAAATACAATTTTGAAGACAGTACATGAAGAAACCGTCGAGATCCTTTGTCTCAAATTATCTATATTTTTGAAAGTTTTGTAGACAACTCACAACGCATTAATATTCCTTTAGAATCACTTACAATTGACGAACAATTTTTAGAATACGTGAAGTTTTTCCAATACATTGACACAGAGCCATGAAATTTATATTTTATATAAAACATAGAGTCACATAAAAATGGAATAAATCACATTTTCCATTTTTGTAATTAATATTTTAGTTTCAAAAACTTCAAATATTTTGTGGAATCCACAAAAATAATCAACAAGTTAAACAATTCTCTTCTGAAGTTTTGTGGAATCCACAAAAATATTTTACAAGTGAAACAGCAAATTTGAACATTTTGTGGAATCCACAAAAATAGACAATCGAAATAAAATTCTCTTCCGAAGTTTTGTGGAACCCAAAAGATAGAAGATCGAAATAAAATTCACTTCCGAAGTTTTGTGGAATCCACAAAAATAGACGATCGAAACAAAATTCTCTTACAGAAACGATTAACACTTATAAATTTAATTAGCAAATGCTTACTATAGTAAACCAATTACTAAGTACAAAAATAAATTATAAAAAATGTAATTATACTTTTACAAATCAATCATTGTAGGACTGCAGCCTCCTAAAAATACAGTGATAAAGCAAGCATTTGAATAGAGGAATGCAAAATTAAGACATAGCATAAAATAAATATTTAAACATTGTTTCAAATTGAAGAATCTAGTAGAAAAAACCCTTAATCACATTTAATGCTTTTGAGGAAAATCGCAAAAAAATTGAAAGAAAGGGTGAAATCTAGTTTACAATTACAGTGTATTTTGCAAATAAAATAAACTAACTGAGCTATAGTCTCAAAATTAGCCTACTTTCCTAAAAAAATGCCAATTTTTGCTATTTTATAGACAAATAAAATTGTCTTTTGCGCCATTATATTTAAAAACTTTTTACGTATTCTATAAAATAAATTGGAAAAATTTAGCACCATAGTTTTTTAGCTTTAGACCCCGAAAATGCCGAAATTTTGGTAGAAGCAAATATTTTACATTGAGTATCCCAAACATTTTACATAACCGGAAAATGGACACACATTTAATTGAGTTCAATCGATATACAATAGATGGTTATAAAAATTTGTTAATCAAATAAAACTGTTTGAGATATAACCATCTAAGAATGACCAACTTAACCAATTATATAAATTTTTCACATTGATCAAAACAAAAAAAAATGTGACAATTAACCAAAAGACTCTAACTGAAAACAGAAAAAATGTGACTTTTAGACACTTTTACATTACGTGCTGCTTCAATTATACATACCAAATGATGTAACAAATATTTATACTTTACATACTATACTAGTATTTTAGCTTCAAAAACAAAATATATAAAATAAGGTCTGTTTAGAATGTACTCTAGCACAACAAAATCACTAATCTATTCCTTTCATTGCATAGTTCAATGTTCATTGGCTGAAGAAAGACGGTATGGGAAGGAACTGGGATAAAAATCCATTGGAACTAGTTGGGTTGGGTCCTCAAGAATCCTAGTGATGCTCCTGTCTGATCAGTGCAAATGTTGATTGCAGTGTAATGACCAGAGCAGGTGAGTGAATCCCTGTGAATTTAAGTGGTAAACTACCCGTTTTTTCAGAGGTATGGCCCTTGGTTGCTTCAATCAAACGATTCTTGAGCTATTTGTAGCTATCTGTGCAGGAAATGACAATAATAGTTTTAAAAAATTGAAAGATTTCAACCGTGGGCAATTTTGAGAAATATTGCGTTTTTTGGAATGAACATTTTACGCAAAATGCTTGATACTCATTTGTGCAGGCAAGGTTGTATCATTTTGTGAAAAGTCTAATTTTAGAATTTAAATTTGCATGGTAAGCTAAAATTAACTGTTCAAAATAGTATTTAATATTTTTACATATAATAAGCTTTGGTGTATTTTAAACGTATTTTAATTCATCAATCTTAACAAGTGCTTGATTTTTGCATTGTTTATTTATAAAACCCTTATAGTAAAGTCGATTGGTTGATGATGTCCTAAGCGGGGCTGACTGAGATTTTTAAATACTCTTTTGGTTTGGGATTTAACTAAGTATTAAAGTTTGACTAAAAATAACTTCAAAATTGCTAAGATATATTTTCTGTAGTGCTTCCAATAGAGTAGACCTATATTTATTTAAAAACCATTGAAGAAATGCGAAATCTAACTGGCACCTGCATATATGTAACAACACCACTATTTCAAGTTATTTTCTTATGATTAGATTACACATCTATTCATAAGGCTTAATGCAAAGGTACTCATAGGAGTGGAAACCAAAGTTATAGCAATATTTGTTGATATAAAATTTGTCAATAAAACTCACTATGTATCAAAATTAATAGAACAGGGCTGAAAGCAGGTTGGGCTGGCCGCGTGGGCCATGCTTGGCCGAAAAAAATATTGAAGCGGGTTGAGGGCCGAGTCGAGCCAAAATTAAATTAATTGCGGGTTAATTTTAGAAAATTAATGTTAGAAAACAGTATATTTGGCAGTTGCATCATGTCCAAATGATCTTAACTGCAAATTTTTATGACGTACTTGATTAGCCTGCTCCTAAATCAGTTACAATTCTGACATGGACAATTGAAGAACTCTCCAGATAAGCTCTTTGTTGAGAATATATATGATAATTCTCTCTTTTTCTGGGAAAACAACAAGCACGTCTTCCCACTACTCGGCTGAAAACGAACGGCACTTTTCTATTTCTGGTGATATTATTACTGATAAACGTGGTAGCTTGAATCCAAAAAATACTGAAATGTTAGTCGTCCTTAAGGGACTTTCGATTTGATATTTTTGTGTAGCAATTTTATATTAGTAGATTTTAATTTTTTTCTAGACTTTCTATTCCTTAGTATGTTGATAATTTGAGTGAAAGTATGCCGGCTGAATGTGGGCCGACGGTGAAAAAATGTGGGTTGTGAGCTGGGCCATGCCCATTTTTGGAAAGCTACACGGGTTGCGGGTTGGGCCAAAAAATAGCGCCCCCGCCCACCCTTGTCATAGAATTTAAGGCCTTACTAAGTTCAAGTAGGAAACGCAACAACATTAGATCTATTGGGCTGTATTTGTTCAGTAATTGATAATGAGTAAATCTGTAAGAATATCATTTTATATTAAAAGAAATGTTCCTTGGTCGATACCATCCTATATGAAGATTAGATTATTTAAAAGCTGCATACAGAGGCGCACCCCCCGAGCCTTTTTTCTGAGGAGTTGAATTATTCTATCATATGTATATTTACGCCTGCTATCATTTAATTCTAAATGTAATCATGTTTTGCAACATGTTTTTATTGTTTATATCTGCTGTAATCTCATTTGCCATTTATTCGTGATTTGTTTATTAACGAGAAAAGTTGGAGGTCGTGGCAATAGCAATAATAACGTAAGAACACGTAAACGTTTGCAGAGAGAATTGTGTTGAAATGATTCAAATTAGACACTAATTACATTTTCACATACATATTTTTATCATTGTCATGTATCGTGTATCTACGTGTATGTTTTCGAATGCTCCTACGGTCACTATGACCATTAATCGATTGCGTGTTTTCAACCTTAGTCATTTTGCTCGAAAAATTTTTCCAAACATGGTAATTATAACTCAAGGAATAATGTATTCATAAATTTAAACCAAACTAAGAGATGATAAATTTACATTCTCTTCCAAGCATTGATATAGTAGATCAGAGATGGCAATGGGCTGGGCTGCATATGGGCATGGTTGGGCTGAAACATCATGGGCTAAAATGGGCTTGATATTTCTGAGCTAAACTGTAAATACATACTTTCCTTCTTAATATATATATTTTACCAGTGGCGTCATGTTTTGATTAACTAAATTAAAATTAATGGGTTATTGTTGATATAACTGATAAATAAAATAGGTTTAGATTGAACTTATCCATGACCCACTTTTCCATTAAAATGGCTCTAGACTTATTTGTAAAATACTGTAAATTTCATTTTTTTAAAATGGGTTTAAAATTTGAAATTGATCGGCTGGGTTTGGTTGGGCAAACAAGCAATGACATGGCCTGGAAACTTTTTCAATGTACTTAGCCCATTTCTATCTCTGTAGCACATTCCAATTTTCAATAAAAAAATTTCAGTGAGCGGCGATGCGGAACGCGATGCACTGAAAACCAATGGTATAAATGAGGTCTCTCTGTTGGCAATGCCTTGTTTTTTTAGTGTCATGTGGCCTCGGTGTTTCTGCTACTGTTCTTCGAGCATTGGTGCTGCGCAAAGATTGAATACCCTTACATCAAAGATTGTGCGTTGGCCAAAGTTCCAGAATCGGACGGCAGGGATTTTTAGCTTAGCTCCATCATAGAGGTTAGAAACCGGCAGGGACTCCGTTGTTAGTTGTTATTTGCGGTTCCTATTTAGCATCGATACAACTTCGGATAATGCTTCGGACAGCATAACGCAATTGAGAAGCCTTTGCTGTATACGCAAGTCGTGGGCATATCAGCAAGTTCAATACCATACTTCAAACGGATGCTAGCTCAAAACTTGTTCTCGTTGATATGGCTGCCCTCTTCGTTTATTGGAGGAGCAGTTAGCCACAGGCTTGTCCATTAGAATTGCAATCTAATTGGATTCCAATGGGACATTGGATTTGATATTCATTGGATTCCAATTGGATTTTCTTTGGAATAATTTTACAAAAATTTCCTTAATATCACAGCTGTTTCCTTAATAATTCTTCATAACATTAAAATTACTGCTTTGGTATAGGTCTGATAATACTCTGAATGTAATACGCAATATCACCTGGTAACTAATTACAAAATTGACTATTAATCATATGAGCATAGAATTAAATGTGCACAAAACAAGGCGTTCTGTTTAATTTTATTTGATTTGAATACAATGCCTGGAGAATTCGGGAAATTCGTATTTACACTATCATTGTGCTTTTGTATTCTAATCTGGCACCATATAATAAATAAATTTCTTAAATTCATTGGTGGCAATGATATTTATGTCCCTTAATAAAGCCTGTATCGCAATTCCGTCATGATATTATATGCATAGTTGTGGTCTCACATTAGGCAACATTCCGAATGGATAGGTAGTGTCATTTTATTACAATATACTATTAGTATTTTGTAGTATACTTTCTATGCAAATACTCAAACTATACACATTGATTTTCTTTTTCTTTAAGAATTCTACTTTTCCTCCTAAAGGACGGTGATTTAACGAGGAATACAAATTGTTGATAACAATAAATAGGTATGTAGCCAAGTTTTCTTCTGTCATGCTTATACGTCTTTGACTTAGAATGCCATAGAATTTGTTGAAGGATCTCTCTAAACTAACACCAAGGAGGGAATAGCCTTGTGACATGAAAATGATTTGATCTCACTCTCACGAGTCTCCAACGAATATATCACCGAATCCTGCAAATTTGCAATGAACATAAAATATGAATTGCTGTATTTTAGGTTATCCTGCATTGTACACCGTATTTTGTGATAATTAAGAGTTCGCTCAAATTGGCAAATTGTATGTATGTGGGTCAATGAGGGATGGCAATTCCAGATTAACTAAGCGTTAATTCCGGAGCTGTTTCTGAAACAAGTATGATTAAATAAGTTCTTGCTACTTAACTAAACTTCTTATAAGTGAAATTCTTCCAATATGATAGGAGATTAAATTTTTTTATCATTTTGAAATTGCGGGGCATTTTGCATATGCTTCTTATATTCGGTATCGGAGAATTATGTTACATCCTGCGTAAATAAAATACTACAAATCATTGGGTTTAGTAGGTTGGAATTTTAGTGATGAGACCGCCTTCTAATATGTTGCAGTTTTTAGAAATGCATCATTGCACTGATGAGTTTCAACATTTGAAAATCGTAGACAAAAATTTTTGCTCCCTGGACTTCAAGAAATCTGTCACACTCCCACTTAAAAATTTTTTTCCGATCCCGAAAGACTGAGAGAAGCGTACCTTAAAACTGAAATTTTACTTAGAAACAAACAAATAGGGAAATTAACAGAGAGGTTTCCAGTATTTGAGTAATGTGATCGACTATAGGATTTCGAATTTTGCCTTATTGCTGTCTAGAAATTTTTTGAATATTATCAATGCAATTGTTTCTTTAACATTCAGTATTTTTACTCTTTCTAGAGAAATCCAGGCCTTATCATATGCACAGATATATTATACATAAATGAATATTATGTGAAATTAATAACATGTTATGTATGTTGTATAGAAAATGTGGATTAGCTAACAAAAATTTAGATTGGAATTCAATTGGACAATTCTAAAATTTTTCTATTGGATTGGATTGGACAGAAAAATCTGTCCAATTGACAAGCCTGATTAGCCAGGAGCAGCAATGCTTGCGTGTTGTTGTTTGAATTGTTTTCTGTTGATCTACATTTAGTTTTTAAAAATTTTTTGATATCTGGATTCGATATTATCACGGTTTTCTGGGAGACAAATTTTCATAAGGCTTTTCTTCTCGGCTGCAGTGGTCAGTAATATCCTTCCCGTTTGATTCTGACAGAATTTGGCTCTTCAGGGGTTTGTAACTTTGCTAAAGAAATCAAAATGTTCACAAGTCAAAACTGGGACTCTAATACCAAGGCCCTAAACGATGGTCTTAGGCATTTTCCAAGGTAAAAGTATCCAGTGATAGTTTACCGCCCCCAATAAGATTAGGTAAAAGTCATTAAGGTCCATATTCAATTGAAACTCCATTTTACCTTTTCCGTTATATATTGCAAATGAATCGTCATAGTAATGATTTAGTACTTATATAGAAACTGTTAGTAAACATGGCCATTGCTCACTGCCTTACAATCACAAACCAATATGATCCCATAATTCATTATTTGTTTATATTTATAAATTATTTAGGGGTGGCGGAATTATACTAAAATCTATCATGGAAAAATTAGTAACATAGAATTACCAATATTCATTTTATTAAAATTTGCAACATTAAAAGCATTGGGTGACTTGTCTCAATTTCTTGGTTTGCGTCTTTAAATGAATAATGCGATATTTGGGGTCAATCCGATAACATATGTGTTCAGTACACGTTCTTTCAACTGTACAGATGCATTATATAACGCAAGAAAACAGACTGAATCACCAATGTCAGTCACAACCAGTCAAAAAGAGAATTTAACCTATAAATATGGTGAAACCAGTTAAAGCGGTCAAAACCGGTACCCAGATGAGGGTAACGTGGGTATCGGACTGGTCATGGTCGCCAATTAAAGGTACCGCTTTCATTTCTGAGCTATCGCAGCCTACAGAAAGGTATATAAACCGTGTCGATGTGGATTATTATTATTTTTGTCTAATGATAACGAAGGCACGATTGACGTTGTTTACTTTGAAATTAAAGCATGCATCAATTACCTGCACAGTTCAAACAATACCTGAATCCGAAAAATTATGCTGTGATTGACTTCACAATCTACATGAATCTAATTATTTTATTACTCACAAAGTCCTATTGTTTATGTTTACAACAGTGGATTGTTTTTGATGAGTTACTTGTTTAAATTTAATGCTGATATGCAAGTGTACAAAAGAAATGTTTAAATAATGACATGCGTATATTTTAAAAAAAACTACGACTCATGATTCATTATTAATTCTATAAACTATAAAATTTTGCAGTCGAAATATACACTGAAAACGAATGCAATTATAGCTTAGAATTTTTTATTTAGTTTTGAGGCCGATAATTTCTAAAGTTGGAGAATTATTTATCTGACAAAAATGTTGTTCGGAGCAGCCTGCTACACGAACAATTTTTAATGTTCAATTTTTGTTGGTCCGAACAAACAACTTTAGTCTAGATAATTACTCCCGATTTTAATTGGGAAGTAGGGTGCTACACGAACGGTTTCCATTGGCTAACATAAATTGGTGACAAAAGTTGTTCGTGTAGTATGGGCTTTACTTCAAAAGCAACGGATGGATTTGTAACATTTCCACGTAACATTCTATTTTAAAATTTATGAAAATACAAATGGATTTAAGTAAAGTCAAAGAAAGGCGTATCAAACATTTCTTAGACAATGATACATTACATGTACACAAGATATGGTTTTTATAAATCTTATTCATAAAATGCAATAATAACCATTAAATAAATACCAGACGCAATGGCAATACATTCTTTAATAGTTTGCCACAAACTACTTTTTTCACTCAACAATTCAGGAATAACCGAAACTGTAGCTATATAAATAAAGCCCCCAGCCGTAAATGGCAAAATGAAAGCAGTTGTTGAGTCATCCGCTTTTCCTTGCATAATTAGACCAAAAATACAGCCAGTGAATGCACCTATAGCAGTGAACAACTGGGCTAGCATCGCCTTACCACGAGAAAATCCAGACTGTATTAAAATCGCAAAATCACCGATTTCATGTGGAATTTCATGAAAGAATATAGTTATTGTAGTAATTACTCCAGATGTCCACCCGGCGTAAAATGATGCGGCAATAGCCAGTCCATCTGTAAAGTTATGAGCACTGTCAGCAGCCAAGTTAAGAAAACCACTAACTTTAATTGTTGACTGATCAGTTTGGCAATGTTCTGCTGATGTATTTGCGCCATTTTTACCATCTCCACTGCACTCAGTTGTTTTGGATTTTTGGTCATGGTGATGATCTTTATGATGATCATGACCGCCTTTTACAGAACAAATAAATTTTTCAATTATGAAGAATGTAAAAAATCCAAGTAAAATATTGAGGCCAACCTTAATGTCACCGGAATGATCATGACCTTCATGTGAGTGAACATGGTTCAAATGTTCATGATGATGGTGGCTATGCGAAGCATGGGGGATTAGATGTAAGAATGCGTCACCAAGAAGTCCACCAGAAGCAAAACTTAATAAAACTTTTAGAAAAGGTTGGTATTGAATTGAGGAATCAACCTGCAAGAAAAATAATATGATAAATGGAGCAATACTTATTACAAAAGTGGAGAACAAAGCATACTGCCATATTTCGGACTCATTCAATTTTCTGTATTTTAAAAACAAACCAATGTTCTCAGAAGCAATATCAACATATGGTTTAAGGAAATGCTGATAGCAACAGGAATTTCTAAGATAAGTAAATGGAACAGTTAGAAATTTATTCAAAATGTCTTTGTCATTATGATGATCATGTTCATGGTGATGTTCATGACCGTGTTGATGTTCGTGGTGGTGATGACCATGATTATGCTGATTTTCGTAATTATGATTGTGATTATCGTGGTGGTGGTGGTGGTGGCCTTCTTCATGTTGATCTTCATGAGTATGATGATGATGCTCATTTTCATGATGTTGATTTTTAGAAAGACCATGATCGTGATGTTTATGAGGAGTGTCATGTTTGTTTTCATTAATATGGTCTTGAGAATTATCCCTATGTTCATTCTTATGGTCATGCTCTCTTTCTTCTGCATGGTCATGACCATGATGGGCATATTGATGATCATGACTATGATGTTGGTCTTCGTGATGGTGATGATGCCCATGACTATGTTCATTTTCGTGATTATGATGATGATGATGGTCGTGGTGGTGGTGATGACCATGAATATGCTGATTTTCGTGAATATGATTGTGATGGTCGTGGTGGCCTTCTCCACGTTGATGTTCATGAGACTCATAATGACGTTCACTTTCATGATCTTGATTTTCAGAAAGACTATGATCATGATGAGAAGTGTCATGTTTGTTTTCATTAATATGGTCTTGAGAATTATCACTATGCTCATGTTGTTGCTCATGGTCTCTTTCTTTTGCATGGTTATGACGGTGATGGTCATGTTGATGCTCATGAGAATTCATAGATTTAGCATTTTGTTTGGAATGTTCATGATTATTATGCCCATGTTGATGACTATGAAGATGATCAGCATGCTTATGATCATGATTATGATGATCATGACCATCATCCTGATGTTCAGAATGGTGGGAGTGATAACTATGTTCATGGAGATGTCCATGAGAATGATCACCCTGATCATGCTGATCATGTTGTCTATTCTTGAGTGGTTTATGACCTTCATCCTTTTTGTTTAAATACTTAGCATTAGCCTCATAGGAATATTTTGATTTTCCGATTCGAATATCCTCAGCAGTATGTAAATCCTCTTCCTCACTATGCGATAAGGAGCATGCTATAAGATAACCAAAAACTGCACAATGCAATAGCTTCATGATTATCAATCTAAAATTACATAATGTTAAGCAACCTAATGAAGTTATTTTTTGGAGTAAAAATAAAATAAAACTGATTAAAAATGGTTCAATGTAAAATTATAAACAAAGATTTAATAAATAACAAATTTAATTATAATTAATGAATTAAAAACAAATAAATTCAACATAGTGACTGACATCTCAAAATCGTTAGAGAGCACAAACTTACACTACGTCACGGGAGGCACCAGCATTAATAGGCAAATTGTCAAGGAATTATTGAATCATATAAATAGGAATCCGGTCGTATCCTTAACGTTAGCTCATTTCTTACTCTAAAACTATTTAAATACAGCTAGTATTACCTTTAAACATTTTAAGAGTCAACAAAACAAACTGCAATTCGAATGCGTGATAATTAACAGTAATGCACTGATGAAATTGAAAGTTACAAATTAAGATATATTAGAAATTTGTAAGATTGTATAATTTCATGAAATTAGTATATTTACATTAAAGAAACTGAATTGCACTGCTGTTACGTAATAAGTAAAATTGAGTGCTCAACCTTAAAATTGCACATCTGGTCATATTTAACTTTGATGTCATATATCACATCCATTGTGAAGAACATTGAAAAATTCATATGTAAATCTCAACTATTAATTTTTCTTTAAAATGTGTTATTTTATAATTAATAATATTAACTATAATGTACTGCGAAATAAGAGAAATAAATATATTTTGCAATGGGAGTCAAATTGAAAGGGGCACCAAAAATATAAAGCTATAACGTTCAGTTCTTCTGATGGCTCTGCAAAGAAAATTGATGTTTAGCACTTCAGGTTTTGTAAACAGGCAATGATATTGAAGGATATTGTTAAAGGTGGCTAAAGATAAGCAATTCAGTAATAATTTGGCCAATAACTTTAAATTAAAGACCACTTTTCTATAACAGCCATCATTTTTATGGTAGAACATTTTCTCTGTAAAATGCACAGATCTACATTGCAAGATTTGCAATTGATCATTCAGATTATCTTTGATTTTCTCAAGATTCAGATAGACTCATCTAATGACAATTTAAGTTATTTTAAGTTAGGTCATAAGTTTACTTTTGGTAGCATTTTAACTTGAACTGACTTGCTGTTGAACTGTAAGATAAGAAAGTATTTCTGATTGCTACCTTAAAAGCAAACAGAAAAGAAGTTACATCGATCATAAATGGTATTAAACTTCAATGAGTTTACATGATTCCAGGCAAATTAAACGTTTAGAAAAAACTATATATTATTGAGTTTATCATAATAAGCTATTTACATGAGAGTTGTGAAATTAGTGAAATTGAAAAGAGGTTTCAATGGACAAATAACTTTTACCTTACAAAATGTGCCAAAAAAAATTTATTTGAAAGCAAATAGTAAATGTACATCAAATCTTTGGCTAGCACATGTGTTTAAATGTTATTATTGCAAAAAAATTTTTGGGCAAAATAAGAAACTCTAAAAATATGTTTCAAGAAAATATAGTTGAATAAAATTATTTGAAACATAACATTGCTATGGAGCACTCATCTCTATCACTTTCTGTCACTAAACTGTCATTTAGACTTAGCTGGTCATCCCAATTGTTCGACAAATAAAAACGAAAATGATGTTTACATTATAGAAAAAAGGCTTTGTAGAAATGTGATCCCAGCCTTTGAATATATTTTGTATTAGAAATTGTCAGCCTCCACTCGCGGGGGGACGGCGTCCCCCACTTATTTTTTTATAAATTTAAAGGGGACGCAGCAGGGTCGGACTGGCCACTGTGCCAAATTATATAAACACCAATAATTTTATAAAGATACATAAACATGTCATGGAAATCTATTATAGTGCTTCAGAAGTCGCGAAATAATTGTATTCCAACGTGTATTATCACTTTTTTCACTGATTTGCAATTCACTTGAATGTGCACTACGCGTGAATTGATTTTGAATCTATTTCCACTCTCGAGCATTTACAAATCATGAAATTAATACATTATTTACCCGCCAAACAACATCATTATAAAACTGTTTTGTTACTTGCACTTTGCTCTATTGCATTTATATAAGAAACTTGGGAGTGGGAATTATAATTTAGACTAGTAGCACTAAACCAGACAAGCTCATACTGTGTCATGTGCACAACACGCAGCCCTGGTTGAATGCGTTTATGAGCCTGATATTGCAAAGGAGCTCATACATGCTAGACAAAAGCTGTGGAACATAGGCATTAGTTTACTAATGCTTACGGCCAACGAGAAACAGTTTCTTAGTCAGTCTTAATAATGGCTGCATAGGGTTAGGTTAGGCATGCAGTTATTCAATAGTTGAAATTTTTTCAGAAACCTTAAAGAAAATTCAATTTTCTGTTAGTAATTTATATAATTGAATATTTTGAAGAATATTTAAAAGATGGATGTCTTAGTAAATAAAACAAATCTTTATAATAATGGAAGAAATTGAATTTTATTGATGTGAACCTTTAAGAGAGAATGTATTTACTTTTGGAAACAAACATTTCATTACATTTTAGACAATTAACGTTTTAAATCATGTTAAAATTATATTCTTGCAGGAGCAGGACCAAATATCACAATACTGGACGGGATCAGTAGAGGATCAGAACAAAATTGTATTGCACAGTTCTAGGATTAGCAGCATTGGGATTGGGACTAAATCACGGGATTGGGGTGGCTTTAAAAAATTGAACAAATGATAGAACAAGTATGATATGGGTTAAAATTTTGCGTCTTCTCTAATGGGCTGTTTTGACCGTATTTTATCATTTAAGTGCTACGATCTATATTTACTGAGAAATAATGAGATATTCAAAACCACTTATAGCAATGTGCATTTCTATTGATAAATAAAGTTTTTATAGTAACTAAATGAATATTAATGGTTTCTTTTATCTAAGCTTTACTATTTGTGCAATTAAAGGTCTGCAGTAATTAAATATTTTTGACATATTTTAGTGATGCCAAAACGTCGAATTCCAATTCTGTAGAAGCAAATGCAAAGATCACAAATTATTTTGTTGCACTTAATCAAAACTCATCTCCTGAAGAAAGAAAAGATTTTGTCCGAATTGATAACAAAAATTCTCCTGAAATTGTAACTGGGGAGGAATTTTATATCTATAATATTTGATAAGAAATATATTTGAAACAATTAAATGTAGTTTGTTATTTTGACAAAATTTTGTGGTCAAAATTGCGTCCCCCCACTTTTCTCATAAGCAGTGCAGCCCTGCTTTAACATTGTAAATTTAAAGAGTTCGAGTACAAATCGAGATACATATCGGGCGCCTTCAAAATCCGCCATTTATGTGTGGCGCTCCGTTTATTTTACACTTATATGGGGCGCTCTGTCTATATACAAACATTTACATTGGTGATCTGTCTTTTTTTACAATTTTCATGTGGAAAGATGTTTTGCTNTTAGCAGCATTGGGATTGGGACTAAATCACGGGATTGGGGTGGCTTTAAAAAATTGAACAAATGATAGAACAAGTATGATATGGGTTAAAATTTTGCGTCTTCTCTAATGGGCTGTTTTGACCGTATTTTATCATTTAAGTGCTACGATCTATATTTACTGAGAAATAATGAGATATTCAAAACCACTTATAGCAATGTGCATTTCTATTGATAAATAAAGTTTTTATAGTAACTAAATGAATATTAATGGTTTCTTTTATCTAAGCTTTACTATTTGTGCAATTAAAGGTCTGCAGTAATTAAATATTTTTGACATATTTTAGTGATGCCAAAACGTCGAATTCCAATTCTGTAGAAGCAAATGCAAAGATCACAAATTATTTTGTTGCACTTAATCAAAACTCATCTCCTGAAGAAAGAAAAGATTTTGTCCGAATTGATAACAAAAATTCTCCTGAAATTGTAACTGGGGAGGAATTTTATATCTATAATATTTGATAAGAAATATATTTGAAACAATTAAATGTAGTTTGTTATTTTGACAAAATTTTGTGGTCAAAATTGCGTCCCCCCACTTTTCTCATAAGCAGTGCAGCCCTGCTTTAACATTGTAAATTTAAAGAGTTCGAGTACAAATCGAGATACATATCGGGCGCCTTCAAAATCCGCCATTTATGTGTGGCGCTCCGTTTATTTTACACTTATATGGGGCGCTCTGTCTATATACAAACATTTACATTGGTGATCTGTCTTTTTTTACAATTTTCATGTGGAAAGATGTTTTGCTTTATAAAAGGCTAATGTAAACATCCTAATTTTATCAATTACAGACCAATTTATATCAAATGGATGATGGTTTCGTATTTTTTATAAGAGGCTTGACATGATCCTGAATGTGCTATTCTTTAGAAATATCGATAAAATAGTGATCCATAGCGCCAGAACTACATTACATAACTTTTACGGAGATGAATTAGAAGTCTGTTAAAAGCTAAGCGCTTTAGTAATCAGTTTCTGCTATAGGTGAGTAAATGCATATACTGCATTGGCCTCCTCATTTAGGTTTACTGTAAATTTCCTGGCCATCATATAGTAGGCCCTGGTCTGACATGTACTTATTTCATCCAACTTAATATCAGATATATCCTAGTACGACCAATAATCTTCAAACCAATCTCAAAATTTAACATAAAAATACAAAAACTAATAGAAAGACACAGCGCTTTATATAAATGATTGTGGGCATTTTTGAAAAAATTATTACTAATCCATGAAAAAAATAAAGTAGCCGAAATGAGAATGCTAATTTCAATAAAATATCCACACCAATAATATGCATGAAAAATGGAAAAAATTTACAATTAATCAAATTCTGGTGCTCTGTCTCCTTGAAAGGGCGCTTACAAGACTGATTATAAACACGGAGTGTGCATATAAATTAGTGAATAACAGAAACTACGAATAGAGAGAATTTCCTGCTTGCTACAAGATAGCAGATGTTTATCCCTTGCCTAAAGTTAAGATTGCAAAAACTGTTAATGATATACGGGGAATTAATATTACCTCACTCTCTTCTAGAATATTTGAGACGATTATTCATAAGTATTTTATTTCTCCTGCAATTGCTGAGAAAGGCGATACCTATCAATTTGCTTACAGGAAAAAATTGTCTACAACTGATTGCCTTGTAACATTTCAAAACCAAGTGTGTCAATCATTGGATAAACATTCTGGTGGAATGCATAGTTTGTTGGTAGACTTTACTAAAGCGTTTGATACGATTGACCAAGAAGCTGCAGCTTCTTGCTATGATTTATTTATGGATTCTAAACATGTTTGCTCATGGCTTTATTCGTTTACAGTTAATAGATCACAAAGACTTTTGTACAAGGACACTATCTGTAAACCTATTGAAATTTCTCTTGGATCTTCACAAGGCACAGTTGGTGGTCCAAACATTTATTCAATTGCAAGTGATTCGTTAAGATGTAGTGAGAACAATTGCTTTATTGTAAAATATTCTGATGATTTCACGGTTGGAGTACCTTGTGTCAAGAATCCAAGTGAAAATAGGCAACAAATTTTAATCTAAAGATAATTGAAACCAAAACAAAATTGATGCGATTTTCATTTAGTAATCGTAGCACATGATACATCTAATGTAAATTATTCATGTGTTGAATATTGTAACATTTTAGGAATTACTTTTCAGACAAACCTAAAATTCAAGCATCATTGTGATAAACTAATATCTCGTCTCAATGGTCTTAAATATATTCTGAAAGACTTAAAATCTAATGGTTACACCATTGAAGAAGTCAACAAAGTATTTGAATCCATTATTTTAAGTAGAATTAGATATGGTATTTCAGTATATGGTGTTGATATTGGAGCTATGAAGAAAATAAATAGATTTCTCACACGATGTTTTGCCAAGGGATTTTGTACAAAATTACATGATGCATTTGAAATAAGAAAAGATGAAGATCGCAAACTAGCTAACAAAATACTACTTAATAGACGTCATCCTCTGCATAGTTACTTTATGAAGCATGTAAACACCTCTAAAAGTAAATTCAGAAAAAAATGCTCAATTCAGAATTCCTTTAGTACGCACGGAAATTTTTAAAAATGTGTTTTGTCATCGTGCAATGAAAATAACTAAGCCATTATTTGTTATCTTTTGTACGTCAACACCAAGCTATTAATGAAACTAAGAACTTCTATATTAATTTTTTCGTAACCAAGTACTTCATATCTACGGGTGAAATCAATTGAACATTTGGTTGCAAAATTGAATCATTAAACAAAGTTTCAGTTTCAAACATGACGGATATTTAAACTCATTTTTGAAAAATGCAGAATGTCTCATTTTGATGAAAAATAAAAAACACAATACACAAAGCTTGGATTTCAAACAGGATGGATCATTGAACTTATTTTTTAGTAATGTTGAAAGACGTTTTTATTTTTATTTTTTATTATTAAGTTTTTTATATTTTTGTTATTAGCACAACTTGTACTTAGTTCGTGCAAATAAAATGTTTAAATGTTTAAATGCTAGATGCATTTAGGCTTCACTCTAATATCAGATGTGTTTGGACAATATATAAACACAATCGAAACAAGAATGCCAACAAAAATCAAACAAATGTTTCAAGAAAGATGTTGTTGGGTTGCAAATTGTGATTTTAAAGCAAATTCTACTCGTAAGGTTTGGGATGGCTACATTGCAATTAAGAAACACGACTCCATCACATTTTTCGTAAAAAGGAAATGGCCACAACACTATGAATTATCACTATATCTAGAGCAAGCGGAGAATTGTTCATGAAATTTTTTTTTGAATAGATTTCATTAAAAAATTTCATCAATTTTTGGAATTTAAGTCATTTAATTATTACTTTAAATGAGGTAAACATAAATTGGTATTCATAAATCAACTTTCAAATACATTGGATATAATTGCCTCATCTCATCCCTATTATAGCTACAATATTACAAGTTTATACAGTCTAAATGTATACCTTGATATAAGAGTCGGTGTCTATGTATACACAATTGAATTGTCACAACAAATATTTGAATTGTCATCATTTCCGTCGAAAACGTTGCGAAACATGCTGTTCCAACATATAATGATATACAGAATGTAAAATAAAATTAATGTTCCAATCTTTAATTGCTGAGGTCAAAGAAATAAGAATGGATGACGTTTAAATAAAAATGATTGGAATTCAATTACCAACACGATCGCGGCACCATACAGCAGATTTATGTAGGAGACATAACGTTTCGTTAAGCAATTAGTTAAGAACAATAGTCTGTATAGTTGAAATTCTATGGAAAATGCAAAAACCTTACATTTGGAGGGAAACGGTAGAAAACTTCTAAGGCATTTAGCGGGAATCGACTTTTTTCCCAAAATACCCATTTTTGCCATTTCTCCCGCTGTATTCACTCGAACTTAAATATATTTACCATGTATAAGCTCATCAGAGTCGCTGTGTACGTTTACAACAACAGGTCAGAATCGCTGTGTACACCCAAATCACAGTTTTAAACGTACAAAGTGACTTAATATATATATATATATATATATATATAATATGTATATGAAAAATTACTTTCTTTCGCTGATGGTAATGGCAATACATTTCAGGTTATAAATGGCCTTTAAGGTGTTCCTTAATCCTAGTTTGTAGATGTCGCCTTGTTTTTATTATTATATTATAGTATTATATTTTTATATTACTAAGACCAATTACACGTAAATCGCAAAATCAATTATTATAAGAGAATGCAAATTCAATCCCCCACCCCTCCCCCCCAATTACATCTATTCATATTTAAATTCCCTCAAATTTATCACTGATGAAGCTATGGTTATGTAGTGAAACATGTATGAGTTTGAATAAATTTGTTATTATATGGAATATGCTAAACCTTAGCAAATTTTCATTTAATATACGAGGGGCATTCAAAAAGTTCTAAGACAAATGCCATAAATCCAAAATGAGCCTGTTTAGTTCGGTAAAAACATGTATAATCGTGACCTTAATATCTCTCGAACATTTCTGATAAGTGTCATCACCTTAGCTTTGTCCTTCAGAAAGTTACGCTGCCTATTACATGACTCTTTTTTTACCCTCCATGATGAGCCAATTTGAAGTCCGAGCAAACATTAAATTTTTAACAAAACTTCAATGGAAACCTACCGAAATAATTAAAGCCTTGAACAATGTTTATATATATTGTGGCATCGGTATGAAATCAGCGAGCAATCCTACTAATCTCTCTATTGAGGGTTTCGAGTTGAAGCATGGATTTACGGGTGCTACAAATTAATAACTAACTCCTGCTATAATACCCTATCCTAATAAAAGTCAAAAGTAAACAGGACATCGTATTAGGGAAGAGTGGCCAGACTCGGCCGGCCCGATAAAGATAACCTTAAGAAAAAGTCGTATAAGACTAGAGCCCTATTTAATATAAAGAATAGAGAAGCCCTAACTCTTGGGTGCAGTGAGTGAAACCTACGTGCTAAGTGAAAATACCTAAACGCAGTGCAACTCTCAGCTCGTGCAATTTCGGTGAATGCAATAAAGGTTAATTCTATTTATGAATGAAATGCAGAACAACAAAAGTCCCTAACCGTATACCTAAACTAAGTTGAAGGGATCATGCCAAGCTGTAGCCCGTCTGGGTATCATTTAACTACGTAAACGAATTTAGAAACACATACTTTTAGATACAATACAAAGTCAAGATTAAAAGTAAAAAACGAATTTACTGAAGAGACATAAATGCAAATAAATAAATGTAAATCGAAATGAGTTATAATCTTTATTGTTAATATAACTACTATGATTATTTCATATTACATTTATATGCAAGAAATGTATAACCAGGGAAATCTAAATGTAACTCACTTAAAATATGTCTTACCAAAGTTGACACTTCTTAAAAATGGTAAACTCTAAAAGGATATTTTCTATCTAAGAAAATTTCAGTTTTAAATTAACGATATCCTAAATTAAATTCTGCAACTTTTAATGAATGCATTGTTGAAAAATCCTACGATAGTTTTCATAAATATTACAAATCCTAAAGCACTGTATCTCTTGATTTATTTATATTCTATTTTTGCTACTAAAATTTGCAGGAGAGAGAAAGGTCTATGAGAAGTCTATGGGCTCAGACATGGTTTGTGCAGCAATGTATTAGAAACTGATTACTTTCGTTTGTGAGATTTGCTTGCCTTCGTCAAAATTTGAATAGAACGGCGTTCATGCTTCTAATTTTAACAAAATGCATGAAAATATATACTGTAAGAGCGTACATGCACTGAATTATATAAAAGTAATGAGCCAATTAAAGACTTCCTACATATAGATGTTGATTTTATATTTGGGAAAAAATACACTTTAAAAAAACAATAGTTTAAATTAAACTGAAGTAAAATGCCTATCTGATAAGAAAACTTTGGGTATTTTGTGATTCCATGAAGGTATTTGTAATTTTCAGAGCAATCTTAACTATCCGTTTTAGCCCATATTTAATTAACTTAAGATGTAACTCCTACAGCCATTCGAGAATTTCCATGTAAAACAACTTTGGGGCGTTGATATACATGTAGCTTTCATGTACATGAGCCTGGAAAATACGTATGTGATGAACTTGGAAAACAATTTAAAATTTAAAAAATTTGCAGGCAACGTCTCCAGTAGTTTCTAAGATCAGTAATAAGTTTTTCTGGACAACACCTTTTTAAATATCAGAACTCAATTTATTAATTATGAAACATTAAACTCCAGAAAAAAATAATGGGAATAAATGATGATTTTGTTCTAAATAAATTAGATACTCGTGTTCTCTAATGCAAAAATAATTGCTTCAGTGAATTTTTATGGGATTCTTGGGATTGACAGTTTGCGAACAATGAACGATTTTAAGCAGAATATTATATTGTGCGACAACCAATTTTTAAATCATATTCTCCTAACTGAAGAAGCAAGTGCTGATCAGTTAAAAGTATATTTATAAATGCCGATGGTAAAGTCAAAGTTCTGAAAATCATTCAAAATAATTCCAACAACGTTGATTACAATTAAGGCATTTCTGTTCAATTCAATGCCTTTTCAGTACTGTTTGAGTTGTCTCAGGATTTTGATGTAAAGTGTTAAGTATCTAGATATTTCTTCCCTCTATGCAGCTATCGAAACAGATCAATCTAAAGCGACTAAGTTCCATTAAAAAAAACTTATCTTTTACAGTAATAAGAGAGTTACAACCTTGACTAGGTTTTCCAGTAAGTATCGACAAAATCAAACAAAATAATATTCAAAAAAATGACAAAATTATAAAATTTTCAATAACATCCATTGAATAGAAAACAAAAAAGCTTCTGTTTAATACTCATTTAAATTCTTTAAAAGATGCACATATGTCCATTATCGAACAAAATTAAAACTAACAACCCCTGTAATTAGTTATTTTCTAAAAAAAACAACTCTATAATATAAAAATACACGCATTTTTGAACAAATACTATCATCACATAGCCTACATTTTTCTCAGAATGTTGATGACATTTCGTAAATCAACGTGGGATAATTCATAAATTCGTACAGTAATTTATCGTAAGAGGTTTTTCCGTAAAATTATGTTTTTTAATTAATATAAATGTATTTTGAACATATAGTAAAAACAAATGTTTTAATATTTAGCTATTTTGAAAATATTTGGGTTTTCCATTTCAGAAATATTGCTACAAATAAACACATAACCCACATCATGTTGTATTGTAAAATATGCAGTAAATCTAAACTATATTCTTCCACACAAAATGAAATATAAGTGAATTCAGAAAATTTTTATCCAACAAAGTTGGTAACTAATAGTTTTCTTATTAAAATAAAAAGGTTCATTGATAGTTTACTATGCATGAAATTCTAATAAACCACTTTCAACTAAATTTGATAAAGAGGATAGCTGGCATAGGTCATTAAAATTAGATTAATTGATAGCAGCATGACCTTGCAAAAGAAATACTTTTAAAAGCATGAAAATAGTTAAGATTAAAAAAAAATATGAATATGTGGAGTAGCTAAATCCTATATTTTTGTTTAGTTGTTGGACTCATATTTCATGAAATAATTTTACATTTTCTATTCAACCTTTATCAAATATATCACTGCACTTGGAAATTTAATGGGAATGCCTAGGGGAATCAGGCTATTGCACTGATTGCTGTGGGGAGTGATTCTGTCCTTTCTAGAGAATTGTTTCAAAGTAGTTGGGAATACATACAAAAAAAGATGGTATTTCAATACATTTGTATTTATAGTCTTAATGAATTAACATACAGTAAATGTACAATTCTTCAGAATTATTTGATAGTTATGCAATTTCAATGGCTTATACTTGAGCTACAACTATTGGTCTTGATTAATCTTAATGTAACTTTCTTTGTTTTTTGATGATTGGACAAGATGTAATAAGTAAATTAATTATTTTTGAATTATTAGTGTTGCTTTTTATTTGTAAATGTCAATTGATGTTTTCTGATTTCTATTTGATAAATTTTAAATTTCCAAATGTAAACTTTGATTTTCTATATATCACTTTTGATTTTTAAGTGAATATTGATTATTTCTAAATAATATATAAATGCAATTCAAAATGTATTTTTGCATTATAAATGAAATTTGATCATTTCTAATTGCAGTTTCTTATTTCTAATTGTAAAATATTTATTTGTAATATGGCACTACTGCCTAAAAATCAAATATCTAAATTAATGAATTGCAAATTTGCTATTTATTTTCTTAAGCTTCATTGTTTCCAAGATCTGAGAATGTTAATAACTTGTTCACAAAGCTTGATCTGAACTCATTAACACTTGAACTCAAACTTGATTGAAAATCCAGCTTACTATATAATATGAAGTCAATCATTTTAAATTTCAGTTTTCAAAATAAAAAATTTGCAATACCTGCAAAATTTTGAAACAACTTAGTCAAACTTAGACTTCCCTTTAAAAAAATATCTATAATATAATTGCAGATGTATTATTGTTTAGTTTCTTCAATGTAGAGCCATTAGATATCATTCTCAAAATGTATCTATGCTAATGGGTGACACTAAATATTTTTTTTTAAATAGAAAAAATCAATCTCTTTCAGTATTAGCAAAAGTTAGTAGTAAAATATATTTGCTAATATTTATATATACACCCTGTAGAATGCACAATAAACACAAACAAAGCTAAATAATCATGATTAAATAAATACTTTGAACAAGGTCTGAGGAATTATATTCTTTTCAACATTTGTGTTCTTCTGTAATTTCAACATCTGTTAGTAATGCCATTTTATACACAAGTCTAAATTTGGCACTTAGATTATAGCTTTTCTTGTCTTATTAATTTTGGATATCAAGAATCCTAAAATACCAAAAATATTTCCAAATCTAAGTTGCTGATTTTTTCAAAATACAGGATCCTTGCCTCCATGGAAATGAAACACACTTAAACTTTAAAGTTCTGGGATGTTCTTGCAAATTCCATGCTAATACTTCAAAAAAAACTTTAAGTGATGTTAAAAATTCAAAAAATCTAAATTGGTTCTTTAAATTAAAATTTTGAAAAACTTCATGCAAAATAACATAATTTTACTGGATATTTCTATTACAAATTATTTTGTTTGATATATTGAGAATTGGTTTTTTCATTTTCTGGCTACACAGCAATGTGGTAGTAGCAGCAAAAATTGTTCTGTGTTATTGAAAACAAAGCCAAACAAAACATTTGTTCCACTGATATATTTAAAGATGCAACTTAATTTTAGCTGAACTAAAAATTTGTTATTAAGTATAAGCATAGAATTTGCAATGACTTGCAAGAAATTTAATGTTTAAGTTGGTGTCACCTCCATGGGTCATTTTGTAAATCAACATGTTTTTTGCATTTGTTTTTTAATCAAAAAAATAGCTATGATAATTTACAAGTATCTTGGCTTTCTTCAAATCTTTAAATTTTTCTTTTGTTGAATTAATCAAGCAGATGAAGCTTTTGAAGCTTTCATATGTGTTGATTGAAAAGATTTACTTGTTGGAATAAATATAAATCTCTGAGAATGCAAACATATACATTGCAGTTGATTTATTTCTTTTGATTTTTGTCTACATTTCATTTTTGACAATTTTGACCATATTCCTTGATAATTCTCATATAATGTGCATGTTGCAAGAAACTGAGCAGAACATCACATACTTGATAATATCTCCAAAATTGATCCTGTAATTGTTGTTAGTACCAATAGCTCCCAATTATGTGTAGATGATTGAAAAAAAGTGTAGAATTTTTGATAAAATCAACACAATGAAATTCCTTGGGAATTGTAATATCCTCCACCTGGCCTATTTGCCCCATGTATTATTGCTAATAACTACCACTCAGTAAATTGCGGGTGAGGAGTTACTATGTTGGTGAATTGCCAAACTTTTCCTCTCTACTTAACTAGTTAGGTTAATTGAGTACTAATCATCACTATTTAGGTGACGAAGCTGTGTGACGTTTTCTCATCAAATCATCTGTGGGCTACTACCCAAAGCTGATCCCCACATCACAGTTCCTCTCCTTCATGAACGATTGACCAAATCCACTGCACCATCTCAGCTCAATGAGGACTAATTATGTGTACCTTACCTTAGCTCAGTGCGTGTACCCATGTCAAGTTGTAACTGACTTAAACTCAATTTTGTAGAGTGTTTGTTGGTTTGATTAAGTAAAGCAACCAGGTGTTGACACTAACTGCATTTAAATAATATTAAAGTAGCCATTACTGTAAAATTACTGACTTTGTAAATTAATTAATAGATTGCAGTTTCCTATACTTACATTTAATAATGATACATGTAAAGTCATTTATTTGGTCAATTATGGTCAAGTCTCCTACTATTAATAAAATATAAATATCCCTAGGGTTTGGCTATCCAGCCATTTCAAGCATCTATTAAATTGTACATGTATAGATTGGTAGTCAGACTAGGCAAGAATCAAAAAACTCCTATCTGTAACATAAGTGCTGTTTCGTGACTATCACAAGGACCCTTCAAATCACTCCCATGATGGAATCCAGCCACTACTCAACACAACTTGCCTAGCTGAACATTTTATTAAATATTTATTGCTAATAACTACCACTCAGTAAATTGCGGGTGAGGAGTTACTACATTGGTGAACCGCCAAACTTTTCCTCTCTACTTAACTAGTTAGGTTAATTGAGTACTAATCATCACTATTTAGGTGACGAAGCTGTGTGACGTTTTCTCATCAAATCATCTGTGGGCTACTGCCCAAAGCCAATCTCCACATCACAGTTCCTCTCCTTCATGAATGATTGACCAAATCCACTGCACCATCTCAGCTCAACAATGACTAATTATGTATACCTTACCTTAGCTCAGTGCGTGTACCCATGTCAAGTTGTAACTGACTTAAACTCAATTTTGTAGAGTGTTTGTTGGTTTGATTAAGTAAAGCAACCAGGTGTTGACACTAACTGCATTTAAATAATATTAAAGTAGCCATTACTGTAAAATTACTGACTTTGTAAATTAATTAATAGATTGCAGTTTCCTATACTTACATTTAATAATGATACATGTAAAGTCATTTATTTGGTCAATTATGGTCAAGTCTCCTACTATTAATAAAATATAAATATCCCTAGGGTTTGGCTATCCAGCCNTATTAAATATCAAACCAGATAAATGAAGAATCAAAATAAAATAAACTCTGAAGAATTTATTGTTCATTAATTTTCCTCTAAATTCTCAGCTATTTATTTAAAAAGTTTTCAGTACCTGCCAATTTTGAAATTTGAATTATTCTTCTGCCAATATGGCTGTTCTTATGTAAGTGTAATTTCACTTGTTACAATTTGTCAAAAATTACTTAAT
>CABFPE010000185.1:308037-320196 GCA_900660155.1 Hofstenia miamia
TTTTTTATATATATATATATATATATATATATATATTAAAATTAATTATTAATAACCAAAAAACAAATTTTAACTCTATAAAGCTAATATTTTATGCAAGAATAATTGCAAAGCCTATTGACGACAAAACAGATCAAAAATATCTTCTCGATATTATTGATAGAATGAAATTTCGCTAAGAGTTGGAAAAACATAGTAATTGTTTTTTTAAAATTTCCAAGTCAATAAAAATTTTATCTAGTAGGGAACTGTGTGCTATCTCTAAATTTGGCCGCTCTTTCTTAAATTTTCTCAGCTCAAAAGCAAATTTACCCCACTTTTGCCCATGGGCATTCACTTTAGAAAAATCTTGCCCCAAACCCGCCTCGACTTGCCCCGCCCAACTTTTGCCCCATGGGTCGACCCAATTTTTGAATTTTGATTACTAAATAATTTGATCGAATTTAGAAGGCAAATAATTCAGTTGCCTTCAGAAACAATTGAAAATTTTTGTGACAAAAATAATTTATTTGAAATGTACATGTATTTATGTATATTCCTTTTGCAAAATATGCAAGTGTTTCTATTGAAAGTCATGATAACATCTAGTTAGTCGTCAGTCGAAAAATCACGTTCTGATTGTGTCTTCATGCCTGGACTGAAAAAATAACCTTTCATAGTACTTGGACCGAAAATTGCAATGTTAGCTTTATAAAAGTGCAATATTTAACTTAGTTGTTATAATAACCATTGAAGCTTCATATATGAATCGAAATAATTATGGAGTTGCAAATAGCTAATCAAATATATAACAATAACACTTTGAGGTATAATAATTACATTTTAAGTAAAATTTAAGTTTATAAATTATAATTTATAGGTATATAAATTTCACTTAAATATAAACTAATTTTAATTATTTTGTAAAGGATTATTATTTTCAACCCGATTTGGAATTGAATATCTTAGCCTGGCCCGACCTGACCCGTGTTACAACTATGCAACAGCTTCGTTATCAAGTACATTTAAAGGCAATGGATGATGACCATGTTTGCTTACTTTAATTATATTGAAAATAGAAACCTGTTTGACCACAAATTTTTGGTCCTGGCCAACGCTCAATTTCCTATTTCGGACACGGCCCAGGCGTCTTGTGAGATTTGCTACTGTTCCCGCTTGTCTCCGTTCAATATAATATTATTTCCGATCTCGTAAATCTATTAAATGTGCTAAATTTTATCATTATTACATGTAATCAAATTTAGGGTATCATTTTGGGTATCATAGACATATTTTGCTTACTAAATATTATAGATTTGAAATACAATACAATATAAAACGAAATTTTCAGTGAAATTAGTAAAAGTCCATCCAGTGTTTTGGTCGCAGTCTCGTAGTACTCAAATTGAATAGCATTATTTTGCTTTTTAAATATTTGGTGTAAGATGAGTATGTAAGGGAAGTGATCCAAATTCAATACGTTAACAAGTGAAAATGTAACCGTAAACAACGCCATTAAAAATGACTTGCACTCGGAATTAATTCGCAAATACATTTTAACAGTGAAGTTTACGTAAAACTCGTGTTTTTTACGCATAGGTTTGCAGTATATTTAACGAACTATATGACGTCATGTTGCAGGTGATTTTTACCAATAGCTTTGACGCATTTCGGGTTTGCACATTCCTTTAAATACATCTATGCAAAAGAAATTTATTAACTGTATGNTCAAATTTAGGGTATCATAGACATATTTTGCTTACTAAATATTATAGATTTGCAAATACAATACAATATAAAACAAAATTTTCAGTGAAATTAGTAAAAGTCCGTCCAGTGTTTTGGTCGCAATCTCGTAGTACTCAAATTGAATAGCCATATTTTGCTTTTTAAATATTTGGTGTAAGATGAGTGATACAAATTCAATACGTTAACAAGTGAAAATTTAACCGTAAACAACGCCATTAAAAATGACTTGCACTCGGAATTAATTCGCAAATACATTTTAACAGTGAAGTTTACGTAAAACTCGTGTTTTTTACGCATAGGTTTGCCGTATATTTAACGAACTATATGACGTCATGTTGCAGGTGATTTTTACCAATAGCTTTGACGCATTTCGGGTTTGCACATTCCTTTAAATACATCTATGCAAAAGAAATTTATTAACTGTATGCAGACGCTTAATTTGCTTAATTAATTCTTTATATTTTGGCCTATATTTAAGAGTAATATATTTATATATTTGAAATTTGGCAAGTATCTTCTCTTAACATAGAAAAATAAATGTACATAATGATATTGCATATTTTTGCTGACGTAAGCATTTTTCAACACAAATTAAACAAAATATGCAATTTATTATAAGATTGTACTGATAGAATGAATCGATGCAATTTTTTTCTGTGATAGAAATTGTGCTGCACAATATTTTTATTTCCCCTATGCTACTCAAGTTGTAAAAAAAAATAAGAAACAAAAAATATTTCAGTATGAATATATGTTAGTACTGCCCCCTGACAAATGTCCACAAATTTTTTTGAGGAAATTTTATAAAATTAAATATAAATTTGCAGTAAGCATGTAGCTAATCAAAATTTTCATATTTTGTAATATGTCTAATGTTGATGCCTTATATATTTTTGAGGTCGTATATATATATATATATATATATATATATATATATATTATATATATATATATATATATTATATATATATATATATATATATATATATAGGTTTTGTAAATTATTTCCACCAAAGAGAAAAAAATTTCACTGCTAACTACCGCAATAAATGAAATTTTACCGCGGTATACCGCAATAATCAATTGGTTTATAGCATGATAAAATTTGTTGATGTGCGATTTTTACAAAAAAAGGAATTTTGTATATATTGAGAAAATAGCCAATTTCAAAAAACACGAGTTCAACGTAAACTTCATTGTTAAAATTTCTTCGCAAATTAATTCCGAGTGCAAGTCATCGATTTGGTTTACGGTCATGTTAACGTAATGGTGTTGTTTACGGTTGCATTTTCACTTGTTAATGTATTAAATTTGGATCCTTCAACTTCTATTTGGTGGATATCTTACGAATACATTTATGACTTTGTTGTGTTGTATTGTACCTGTTGTGTGACAACAGTTTTTGCTGTTATGTTGTGTAGGTTATTGTGTAAAAGCCACACAACGGCAAGCCTGCCTTAAACAGCTTTCCTAATAGCTGAAACATTCGACGAATTGTTATTTCTAACACGATTTCTATTTTATAATGCAAGTTTTTCTGGGTAGACTTGCATTTTTTCAATACATGTATAGTCACTTCGAACTGTAGCTTTAATTTCTGCCTGTAAATTATTTTCTTAAGGCTTCAAGTGCTCTAAAATTCACTATCCCCATTTAATATCCGGATGGCTCTTATAAAGTCCAACCACTCAAAATTTCGATGCTGCAACCACAAATTGAAAAAAACTAATATATAATTTATATTTGTTTAAAATGTTAATTACTGCATGATGACAGACAATCATTAAGCACGATTTTGCAAAAACAATTATGTGGCAGTTGACATTTTTGAAAAAATGTGAGCTAAAATTCTAGAAATTTGGCTTCACAAAAAAGGAACTTCTTTACATTCTAGGGCTATGTGATGTAGCTAAATTACTCACAAGTAGTGAGCATTACAGAAAGATTTACTGCCTGCGTGTCACATGAAAAGAAAATTCTTCATTGGACCAATTGCACTGTCGCAATATATATTTAAGTATTTATTTCAGTATGTGTATAAATTTCGGTAATTTTTCTCTCATGTAACAACGAATTGGTATGAAGAATAAATAATAAAATAGAAATCGATGCAAATTGAAAAATTTGATTTCTAGATATTTTTAGCTTTCGAGTGGTATATGGCATATACTATATATATATATATATATATATATATATATATATATAATGTATTAGATTCATAAAAAGTTTCAAATTGTATAATTTATTTATGACATAATGTTAGTGCTTGCATTAAAATGAAATGAAATTAGCATTATTGACATCTTTACTGATCAAAGGCACCAGGTTTCTCTAAATCTTCAATAAGATCATCAATAGCCTTGTTAGTAACATGTGGCATGCAGAAGAAATGAGCATAGTCAATTGTTTCACCATTTTCTTCCAAAGAGCCCATTGCTAAACTGTATTTGTGCATAATCTTATAGCCAGGCATTCTGAAACGAACACTCAATGATGGCACTTTGTTTCTTGCATGCACATCAATAGCAATTCGCTTATCTAACTCATTCAGCTTATCCATGGCATATTGAACCAATTTAAGACAGCGAACTATTTCCTTTACTTTATCGTTGTAGTTATTTGATGCTAGATTGCTCCACAACACAGCAGCTGACAATGCGTTTCTTGAACCCGCGAATGTCGAATCCGGAGAACCAACATAGTCGGGGATGCTATGCGGCTTAGCCATAATCTTCTGACGAGTTAAATAAACTCCGGTTGGCCATCCAACCCCAGTCCATTTATGACCACTAGTAGTGATGGAGGATACGAATGGTAATCGGAAATCAAATATGGGGCCAGTATTCATTCCCTTAGGAAGCATACCTTGTGCTTCTGCCATTTTTAAAAATGGAATGTATGATCCTCCAAGTGCACCATCCACATGAATCCAAAAGCCTTGCCTTTTTTCTTTTCTAGTTGGATCATCGGGATAGTCAGGGTCTTGAATCTCTCTCATGTACATACCATGTTTTTTTACAATGTTAATTATACGAATTCCCGCTTCTTCAACATTGTCATATGCCCCCTTAAAAGTGCTGCCGACATTCAAAACGACCATAACTGGGTAACCTCGGGAAGAATAAAATTCAACTAATTTGCATAGTTTGTCGATATCTACTTCTCCAGGTCCAATACCACCATCTATGGAAGGAACTAAGTTAGGCCAATAGCCGTCTTCAGTTATTGGACACTGACCTGGATAATGTAGGTTACCTTCATCACCAAAATTTAGCAATTGTACTGTATGACAACCTTTTGGAACAGAATAGTGTGTATCTTCACTGTAAAAGATTATCGGAGTGTACATATTTCTGGCTCTTTCAATTTTCTCTTTCACTAATTCAGCAGGGGTCTTATCTCCTAAAAGTTTGAGGGTTCGTATTTGATTTATCCATGCGTTATTTTGCTTCTTTATAACATCTGTATAGCTGCTAAACTTTAGCTTAGAACCATTTAGATAGTCTCTTGCATTTGTAACTGCGTATAAATTTCCCTCAGTACTACCCATTGTTAGCACATACCCCCAATAACTTTCTGCATCATTTGGATCACTAGGTCATTTCGCGTTCCATAGAGAAGCGAAATAATCTAAAACGTTTCTTTCCAATGCTTTTGTGTTTAGCTTCATAGTACCGTTAACAAAGGGATCACCAATGTTGTTAAGGTGAATTTCCATTGCTCGGCTGAAAAATCTGTCTGGTAAATCAATGTCATGATTGATTTGATAGCCGATAGCATTGGGTTGAGCAGTGGAATAATATTCAATAAGACCATCAAGAACATACCTTTTTTGTCGTCTTCGCAGACCACCAGATACTAATTGAAAATTCGAGTCATTGAAAATATCGTCTGCACCAGGTTCCGTTCCTGTAACAGATGGATACACTTTAATTGGGTCTTTTGTTGGAGGGGTCACCATATATTCACCATTTTTGTCAATTGCTACTTCTTCTAAGGTTTCCTTCCAAGGCTTTCCTCCAAATGGAACTGTGTCATCCTCATCTTTTTCAAGTTCAGATGATTTGTAGGCTCGTTGAAGATTTTTGAATACTGCGTGCATTATCGATACGAAATGAAGTAAGTTCTAACAAAATTCTTTCTTTATATAGATTTCTAATTAATTAGTAAACAACAGAAATCTTTTGACAAAATCAAATATATTGTCAGATCAAAGCTGTCATTATTTTATGCGGGCGTTTCTATTTGCTGTATGGTATCACTTTGGACACGCGACATAGGCTTGTTCAAACGTGGGTTCAGTGATATCTTCCATTTTCATTCGAAAGTGGACATTCTATTTTTTGGTAAAAACGTGCAGCATTATGCACAAACACGTATGTAAAAATGCATAATTAAATGGATTGTCACTTACTATAATGATTTTTTGACCTCTTTCATAACACACATTGAATACAAGTGAATGATTCAGCACTTTATTATTTGAAATTTTGAATAGTAGTATGTGATCAAAATCATATATGATGAGAAATATAATAAGTGAAAATAAAGTTGCTACAATTAAATGCGAATTGATATTGCTGTATATATTGCAATACAAACGTTTTTTTAATACTCAATCTTAGTAGGCTGAGTAAAAGCTTTGTTGGTGTAGTTGATAAGTATTCACAATAAGAATATATGTTCTTTAATCCGTACTTTTTAATCCTGATATATCACTAATTTAGAAAAATTTACATAATTATTTTTTTACCTTGCAGAAAACTAAATTCTGAAATTTTTGATATTTAATTCGTTTCTATGCATCCGGATTAAAGCAAACCTATATTGATGTTTAATTACACTTACAAAGATTTTTTTTGCTAGATTTGGATAAGTGGAATCTGGATTATTAAAGTTTGGAATTTTAGCAGAAATCATTATTACTAATTTTATACATGATATCACTAATAATGTACATATATATACAGTTGTGTTCAAAATTATTCAACCCCCACTGCAGTAAAGTGTTTTAGCAAGTTTGACATTTATTTTTTATCTTGTTTACATTCAGAACAAATAAGTACTTGTGAAATAGACAAATGCAACTTAAATTACAACAATATTTTTCGTAACATACCAACAAATGTCTTTTCTGTGATTACGTCATTGACAAAATTATTCAACCCCTTAAAGATTACCACTCTTAAGAACAGAGGTTTCCATCAGGTGCATTCAACCAGGTGGTAAACACACCTGTAGATGTGAACAGAACCATAACGAGCAACAATTAAGCAGATTTAAAAGGCCTGAGATACTCAGCTCCTTCTTGACAGTTAATGGTGTNCCCGACTTAAATCCCATAGAAAATCTCTGGTGGGACTTGAAGAAGGCGGTTGCAGCACGCAAGCCCAAGAATATCAATGAACTGGAGGCCTTTGCCCAGGAGGAATGGGCTAAGATACATGCAGGCCGCTGCAAGAAACTTGTGTCAAGCTATGTTTCACGTCTGAAGGACGTTATTACTGGCAAAGGGTGTTGTACTAAGTACTGAAGACATATGTGACTAAGGGGTTGAATAATTTTGTCAATGACGTAATCACAGAAAAGACATTTGTTGGTATGTTACGAAAAATATTGTTGTAATTTAAGTTGCATTTGTCTATTTCACAAGTACTTATTTGTTCTGAATATAAACAAGATAAAAAATAAATGTCAAACTTGCTAAAACACTTTACTGCAGTGGGGGTTGAATAATTTTGAACACAACTATATATATATATATATATATTCATGTGAGTGCAATACTGATCAGATATAACTTTGATCAAAGGAGCATCTAAAAATTCATATCACTTGTGGGTAAATTATAAATTTAAATTTTGGTAATCCTCGCAATAGTTTAATAAAGGTTGATTAGGTTATGTTTGACTTAATTCCATTATAAAAGCAACGAATAGATTATTCTTGAATTAAGCCATCTTAAAAATTTTTCTATATGATACAACCCAACACGCACCCGTCCCGATTTGTAACAATTGTGATCGTACCAGGGTTACAACTGTGTCAGGAAAAAATTATAAGACTCAACACACTTCCATCACTGTTATACTTACATATAATGCATCAACCTCAGAGCTGTGCTTAACTACGATTTACGACTAACAAAAAATATATAACTGTAGAAGCTGGGAACACCTAATTTTTTCCAGTAATTCTTCCAAGCTTTTACAAATTGATGGAAATGCAAAGTTCTTATCATTAGTTTTAGATGTCAAGAACAATATTTTGACAATTTGTAAGACATTTTATTAAACTAACAGTATTTTGATGGCATGATATTATGTTACTAAAGAATACTATAAATCGGTTTTCTTCATAAAATGGGCAACGTACAGTCAATCATTGTAAAAAATGTAATTTATATTTCATGAACAAAGAGTTTATGATATTATGTATAATTGAATAATAAATTAAATAGATCAATTGTGAAGACGTGATAGTGATGATATAAATATATTAACGGAGAAATGTAATTAATGGGACTAGACAAATGAATATTATTGAAACGATCATTTTATTCTTGCATTTCAGGTATCAATTGCATTGCAATGGGGTGTAACTGGCTTCACGTGATGTACATGTAGCAGTTCAAAAATAAACGCAAAGAAAAGACAAGATTTTAGAAATGATGTAAACATAAAGATAGTTTGTTGTCAATGATTTATTTACTTTGCTTTATGTTACACTTTGTTATAGACATTTCTTGAATGATAAGCCCTCGTTAAATTATTTGAGTAAATTAATAAGTTTGAATAGCAAGCCTTACAAGAAACTTTTAAAGAAACTTCTGAACTTTGATATTAAAATATATCAGCAATCGATGTCTTTGAAGTTCAATTTTCTGCAGTTTCACAAAAAGGTAATAGGGGACTTTGTGTTTCAACGTGTTTAAATAACATGTTAGATAGATAACTACCAAACAACGCTATTAATTTAATAATGAATTCTCTTAGAAATCGATAACAACGATGTTACTTACTTGATCGAAAAATGTTAAAATATATTACAATTTTTCGTGGGAAGCAATTCTTGTCCATATTTTAATTTTTAACCTAAATGAATGTAACGAAACATTCAAAAAAAGTAAAATTTATCTATATGCGGACGAGTTTTGTCATATAACCACTGATATCAATTCTTTTAATTCAACCTGAAATCAAAATTCTAAAAAAAATTGTTTTTAAAAAGTCAATTGAAAGTAAATATAATACTCTTCTAAATAAGAATAAGCATAATGTAAAGTAAAGGGAATCTATTAACTATTTAGTTGTTAGAGATTGACAATGATTTAAAATTTGAACATTTTTTATGGCTAAGATAAAAAAATGGCTTTTGGGGTTAGGTATTTTTATCATCTGTGAAAAACCATTCAATATCAAACAAAAACATGACCCTACATCCGTCTACCGATTAAAATACAAAATACTATCTCCCTATTACGAAACTATAATGTATATTTTATCAATATTAATAACAGTAAATAAATTTTTTCTCGATTACGGTGGGCACATGTCGGTACAAGTAACAAAGCATTTTTTTGTCGGGCTGGTGCGGCACTCTGAAAAAGTTTTGCCTGCACATCACTTCTCGCTGTTCCAACAATGCACCCTTGTACAATACTACCCTCACCACTTTAATAATCCTAATTCATCTAATTCTTATACTTGCTTACTTTTCCTAGATCTACTACTGCGACAACTTCAAATTAGTTCAAATTCCCCGGAGTTGGAACCGGGCCATGGATCATTCGGGTCACATATCAAATGTGTCATATTTTGCTCAAGTTAGCTCGGTTAATTGCTGAATGCATACTCATTCTGTGTCAACTTTCCACACTCTGATTTTTATAAGATTATTTACTGTGTCCAAACTCTTCTTCTTATATAGCCTTGCATTTGTAACTTTTTTAGGTTTGCTATCCACTGTATCTTCACCCTGTTTATTCTCCAATGTAATGTTGCTCCAATGTAATCATTGTGCTTTATATTCAGGATTCACTTCAACAATATTATCATTCGTGTTGATTCTACTCAGGACAGTGTCATCATTGCCCCCTATTTCAAAGTTATTAACTTCAGTTATTGGAAGCAATCTGATGTGTTACTAAGACAAACACAGTTTGATCCAAAAGAGGCAAAAACATTATAGAACTCGGGATAGAGGGAGCAAAGATTATTTGCTCATAGACCAGTATGATTTAGAAAAAGGAAATATATAGCATAAACATAAAAATGATGGATATTTATAGTAAATGAGAGAGTTAAGAGATAGTGAAATTTCAACCAAAACACAAAAGGTGATTGAAACAAGAAGGCCAGAAATAGATCAACTAGTGGAAACAGTGATAGATATAGCAGTAATAAGTACGAAAATGTAAAAAGTAATTAAAAAATATTAAATCGACAAATTTAGCAGATGAAATATATAGATTGTAGAAGTAGTCTCAGTAGTACTGTAGCAAAAAGCATTAGAGGTACAAGGAAGAATACCAAGGTGAAGATGAGCAATAATGCAGAGGACAGAACCATTGGGTAGTCTTCCTCATTTGGAGTTGATTTGATGGGAAACAATCCGTAGGTACTAGCAGGTGACCACAAAAGGTGGTTTTCCATGATGGAGTCTTCCAAAGTCGTGTTTTTTGGAAATTTTTAATGTACTCAAAAGCGAGATTTTTGTTCCTGAAGTAGGAAAGATATAATTTCGTTTGCTCAGAGAGGTCAAGATAGAGTACAAGTACAATAGAAGAATGGATTTAAACAATAGCTATTGTTAGGTTTCTGTAGAAGTGGGCATGAAGTTTTTGGAAATATTTTGAGACAATAATAACAGTACTCTCAATAAAACCACAGTGTCTTGCAACAACAAATAATTCAAAAAGGAAAAAAAGTTTCTAAGTATCTCATTGAACTGAGCAACATTGATCAAAGGTGAAGAATTTGTTATAAAAAGCATGATTTTATATTTTCTATTGTCTTATATTGTATTCCATTGTTTTCATTCTTCTATTGTTTTAAAAAAATTGGTACTGATAGAAAATATAAGTATAAATTATAAAATTAATTTCAGATACTCATAAAATGTGACGAGCAAGGCAAATTAGAACAGTAGAAACTCCTTGTAAAGGTATATTATTTTAACTGGCATTAATCTAAAATTTTGTATTCTAATAAATCGAGTCTAAAAGAATACAATTATTTAATATTCACAGTGTAAATATTTAAGTGCAAACATCAAATACTAGCTTTTGACATGTAGAATTTTCGTCTCCTGTTATTTTCAAACTCATTCGAACTCAAGAATATTTGCAGTGCTGTCTCAATTAATATAAGGTAAGCAGGAGTTTTAAGGGCATCTTTGTAATGACATAATCTCCTTGGTATCAAGGTTGGTTACAAACGTGGGGGTTCATCCGAAGACCAAGAGTTAATCTGTTTATCGGAATGATTGTTCATTATATGATGCCACAAAGGTATTGATGTGATCAAAGCATGAAGAAGACAGCTTTGATAGGTGTAAGCATAAATGCAAATTTATGAGTATTAAATAGATTATTATCGACTATAATACAAAAAATTTTATTTTAAGCAAATGTGTATGGTGTAATGATGTCATTAATGCAAAATAAATGTTGTTCAGGGAATATCATTATCTCTAATATCAATTCCATATAATTTACTTCATCAACTTTTTACATTGTGTTGCAACTATTTATACTATTATTAAAACAAGTACCTGCCACCGTAATAATTTAAATTCAAGTAGATCGTCTGCGTATCTCTTCAAAAATTAATGAGGAGCGATTCGTCCTCAGATTTCTGTCAAACGTCTTGATGACAGGCGTTTGCTCATACATTAATTTCAATCAAAAATCTTAGTTAATTAATCATTCTAATTATCTGATTTCTATTTATAATTTCTTTACTTTCTGTTTCGATCTTAATCTTCCCATTTTTCGGAAATTAGCAGTGAGGGATTATGCTGCACTTGTTTATTGTAGGCATTGATTTCAATTCATGTAATAATAACAGAGTAGCAATTAGCTTACAATATGTTAAAAGGATAAACAATTTAAAAAATAGAAATTTAGTAGCATCACTATCAAACAAATTCGTTTTTTAAAAAATTATCCTGGGTTCATTCGCAACCCCAGATTTGACATCAATGGACTGAGGGCCTAAGCGCCTTCCTTTTTTTGTAAACTTTATAAGTAATAATTTTTACATTTTTCTTAAGTTTGTTAATTCTTAGTTTACTTGAATTTGCAATACAAATTATTGCTCAATTACCATATTTCTTACTATAAATACCTTTGTAGATAAGGGAATATATTTTCTGCAAAGCCCAAAGTTAGCATATATATATATATATATATATATATATATACAG
>CABFPE010000185.1:343621-363904 GCA_900660155.1 Hofstenia miamia
ATATATATATATATACATCCTGCTATGTACAAGACTTAGAATTGGCTGTCTTGTGTTAACTACTAGTCAAAAGCTATAAGATCAATAAAAAGCTAATAAACACCTTTAACTCAATACAGTCTATTTTGATTTATCTGATAAATAACGTCCGTTTTTCCAAAAATTAGCAAATAATGAGGACTATGTAACTACTTTTGCTATTGAAATATAGCAGAATGTAATTTTCTAAGTTCCTTCAAGAAACTTTCCTAAGAATGTGTTTAAGAAGTAAAAGACTTCTTTTAAAAGAACCAGTCTGGCTGCCATCTTGCAAACATGTAAAAACATTTGAAAAAATTTTCACGTCGTAATAGATTTGCAATAATAGGTGCTTTGTTGTTATTCATTTATTTTAACATGTAATATCTGATGCGGCAAGGATCATTTTGAAATGTTATATTAATAATTTCATTATAGGTATCAAACACTTTCTATTCTTATGATTAATTGTAAAATATTGAACTAATGCTAATAATAATTGACATAGCATCAAATTAGTTTAACTCTGTCATGGACCGCGTCAAAATAATGGATGATATTGTATAGGAGGCAACTGCCTTCGCCTCTAAAATTGAAATTTCAGAAAAAAAACCCTCCTTTAATTTTGTAATTTAAACAGTAAATGTCCTCTTAATTAGCTAGTATCTTAGGTAATGCATGTACATTTTCCTCCCAACCCCCCCCCTATCAAAATCCGCGGCTATGTTGTATGATTACTTGTTTTTCCCGCGAGTTCTTTAAAATTTGAACAATTTATAATTCCACAATCAAAGAAAAATAGACATGATATTTGAAATTCCAATTGACTATTGTGATATCCCAAAAATATGTAGAAAGAAAATATCAATTGTTTTAGGTCAACTTATAAAAAATAATATCAATTTTGAAATTTTTTGAGGTAAATAAGAATTTGTCCTATCAATTTAAATAAACACAACAAATATATTTCTGCATGATTGTAATTAATATTAAAATAGGGATGATTTTGAGGGCGTAAGTTGGGCGGAGAATTAAAAAATCTGTACCGCTATCCACGTCCATACTTTACCCCTTTATAAATCCCTAACTCTGGTTAAAATTATTTCAAATCAAAGGAAAGGGCACACTAAAGCACTAAAACGAAAATTATTTTCATTCAAACCTTTTTAGCACCAATTTTTAAAGCTTTTTCCCGAACTTGATGAAAATCTTCTTCTTGTCCAACATCAGCCTATGATGCAATTTAGATACTTTTCAAATGAGAAAATATGATACCATATAAGCAATTACTTCGTAGCCTTTATTAATTAGCCATTTAAGAATGCAGGAAGTGTCCAGGCCTCCTGAGTAAGCCAATACAACTCTCATGATGCTGGGTGTATCAGTCATTGTTATGATCAAAATTAAGTGACGAACTGAAGAAAACGAAACACTAATTAACTATTGGTTGAAACTGTTAATAATTTATTGCCCATTTGGCCAGGATTCAATTCCGTTCAAAGAAACCGCTGGCTAGTTTGCAATATTGACACGCGTTTAACTACGTATTACACTCTTGCTTTAATAAGATGTTGAGAAGACAGTTACATTATAAGTGTATGTACAACATACTTTAAAGAGCGATTTTCAACCAATTTTGATTTATGTCGATATTATTAATGACATTGTGAATGAATTTGTCAATATAGTGTCCGTTTAGGACACTATGAATGACATTGTGAATGAATTTGTCAATATAGTGTCCGTTTAGGACACTATGAAAATTCTTGATTTAAAGAGAATACATTTAATTCCATAGTACTTTAAACAGCTATGAAAACGTAATTCGTGACGTTATTTCGGATGTGGTATAAATTAAACTACGAAAATAATTTTATTACAGAAATATTTAAAACAAAACTGGCTTCTAATATGAAAAATAAATAATATTTTTCAATGATGTGCCTAAATGTAAATGGATTAATTCATGCGTCATTGTTGACAATGCTAAAACATGTAGTTCAAACTTCAAATTCAGATAAACATTTTGGAATGTTTAGAATTGAAAGGATGTGCCCAGATTATTCACTTCCGTCATTATTCATTTTTCTTTTTTCTTAATAAAGTTTTAATAATGAATCATGAAATTGTATAATGAAAATACATTTTCATTTCTACTCAAAGTATTTAAGCATTTGAAAACACAAAATATGTTAGCTCAAATCCGTTTTTCGTTTTTGATTGCAGTTTTAGTTCATTGCAATTGATGTTCAATTAACCGTTGACACATATCAACAGCAGCCCAATCAAGGGAATTCTTGTTTTTTTAATACAATTCATTGCCACATCCGCTGGACCTATGGAAACATTTATTGATGAAAACATGACCCACTAAAAACTGCCTGGGAAACTTCCACCAATGTGCTTTTAAAAGCAGGCCATTATATATATATATATATACAGTATATATATATATATCGATTTTACGCATAGCCACTCTTCGCCAATGGAAAGTATTGGAATTGAATATTTGCGCAAGTTTCTGATTGTAAAAATTTAGCACATTACGCAATATTGGTTAAAAAATACTCAGTTTCTTATTGTAAATCCGGGTATAAATCCAATTTAAACGATAATGTCACTCATTTCAAATTTCCAGTTGATCAAGAACTCAGAAATATTTTAATAAAACCTATAAACAGAAAAAATTAATCCAACAAAATTCTCTACAACTTGCGAGAAACACTTTGCATCAGAGTTGGAACCGGCCGGAGCCGGTAGTTGGCCGGCAAGAACTAATACCGGCCAGCCGGTTTTCAGCTGGGTTTGGCCGGTAAATTTTTTTTACATTGTATTTTAATCTAGGCAAGAATAATATATATATATATATATATATATATATATATATATATATATATATGTACATGCATATATAAGCTGTTTTACACATGGCGATGCAAAGAGTTGATGTTGCATATACACAAATTTCAAACTATTATACCTATATTTCTAGCAAAACACAAGTTTTTTGATTGTATATATCAATTCTTTTTATAACTTTAATCAACTTTCACTTTTCCGTGAATATAAATTGGGAGCATTTCATTTCATTTAGTTGGTATATTTTTTAATGATAGTTAAATTACATAAAGCTAGGCGAGTAGTATTGTCAATCATTATGTTTCACATGGTTGCGGCATTTTCCTCAGTTAGCATTGAATAATTTATAATTACACGAACACATATATTTAAAAATTTTTTTGCTAAAACCAAACATAATTACTGCTTTAGTAGGATGTGCCAACTGACATTTGTGTGTGAATCTCTTTGCAACCAATTATTTTTCAAATTTATTTTGAGTATGATTTGTATGAGGCCTCTCAAATTTCAAGTGTAAATCCTATAGATTACACTTTCATTATTATAAACAGCTTCTGTAAAAATTATTACTACGTTCCATAAAAAACTAAAATGAAATTATCTTTCTAAAAAGCAGAACAGTTCAAGTTATAGTAAATTATCATTCTAATTGCAAAACTGTAGATTGCTGAAACTATATACATTTTTTGAATTTTAATTTTCATAGGAATTCCTCTAAACCTACGCAAAATATTCTCTCTTTATAAGATAAAACAAGCAATTTATCATTTTGGCAGGTAATTTTGTCGGCCTTTCCTGAATTTAAAAGTGGCTGCAGGCCGGTAGCCGATTCTATCTCTGCTTTGCCTCTGATGAACTTACATCAACCCAAACTAAAAAAAAGTTGTATCATCGTGGAAGAGCAATTCCAATTATATTTAACACTAGAACAGCGAGCACTCCTTGGGAATATATGTAAATTACATTTAATGTTTCAAATGCCAAACTTATTGAATAGAAACAAAATTTCTACTAACAACTAATTCAATGAGATTATCAACTTAATTAGAAGTATATGTACCCGCTAGTGTTTTTGTTGAATGAATAATGACCTATCTTTGCCTTTCTAGTTTTAGTTTTATAAAAATGAATTTGATTATTGTTACTGTCTTAGATTTTAATAAAGTTTAGTGGCTGGTATTTTAGAATTTGTAACTTTTACATTTGTAGTAGACTCCGATTTTTCGGTAATTTTCTGTTTTACCGTAAATGGTTGAGCTTCTTGATTTATTCTTGAATGAATTTTTAATTGTCAATCGAACGTTAATAGCGTTATTGATAATAGTATCTAACGAATCATCCATATCACATTTCAATAGGAAATTGAATATGCTGGATAATGGATAGTATATTGTTCAATTATTACTGATGAATAACTTCATTTCTCAATTAATATCAACCTCTTGCTGATGAAAATAAATATTTTGATGAAGTGTCTGAAGTGAGCAAGTATTCAGCACCCATGGAAATGCATTGTCAAGCCAACGAAATAGACTACTTCCAGATATGTCAGAAAATTTTTTTTATTGCATGACAACTTGTGTATCATGGAAGAAATATAGATTTTGCCTCAAAAATCCTATTTTAAAAATCAAATTTTATCTAAGAATTTAGCGATAATATTTCACATATGCTATCTGGTAAGATCTAGTAAAAAACGTAAATTTTCCCGGATATGGGATATCCAGATCCGGCTGTGTAATTACCGATTTTATTAGATACAGGATTCCAGTACATCCCTAGATTAAAGTTATGCAAAAATTGATATACAAAAATGCAGACTTTCTATATTGTCCACATTATGTTGTAAAAATTTAACGTAAAAAAATTGCATGCAAAAAATATAGTAATTGAATTATGAATTACTAAAAATATACTATTTAAATATATATAAATTTCAAATAAAAAATTTATTAATCATCGCTAATGTCAACACCAATATGCTATGTCGCAAGAAAATTTTTACTAAATTAACTAATGGCCTTCGTAAAAAATCTTATATGATAATGCTACATATTATAGTACTTCATAAAGTGCAATGCTATTTGGTACTCAAAAACATTCATGTTCTAAAAGATATCAAAAAACTATATGAATTCGGAATAACATCAGTTTGCAACTACAGACTTATTTTATCTTTTTGAACGGGTTATTACAAAAATTGGGTCTAGGTGAAATCGCGAAATAACCTTGAAAATATTTTGACTCCACGACTAATCACTTTGCGCATGGCATGCCTCAATCGGATTTGGATATCTTTGCACATATTATGAAAAGGTCATGGGGTCAAAACTATAAGTAACATGAACACTACACATGAAGAGAATATAATCGTTTTCAAAAGTTCATCATTTCAAAGAAAAATAGTTAAACTTTCTAACTATTATACAGCCACAGCAATACGTTTTAATCGAAATTTTCAACATCGCATTAAAGTATGTTCGCAAGAAACATGTCAATGCATCACGATTTATAAATTTCCTAATAGGCTTGGAGAAAATCCTTTTTAAATGTGGAAAACGGTTTGTCCCTTTAAGTTCACGCCAGTCGGTTTAACTTCCAATTAATACAAACATCTAAAACAACATTGTGATTTATTAGGATTTGAAAATATTATTATTAATACAAAATTTTGTTAAAACCTGCATCTGTTTAGAAATTTGTAGGAAATGAATAACTTACGAAAACCACCAGCAATGTAAATGATATCCATGTATGTATGTGTAATAGCTATTTTGTAATATATGTAAAGGCAACGAGCAAATCAAAGCTCACAACACTGATTGAATATTGAACTGAAAATTGTTCTCTTATGTAAACAAACCTTTAACTCTTCTACGTCGTTACTTTTAAAATATGGGCATTGTCGTTTGGGTAACTTTGTTAACCCAAATTATAAATTCCATATTATTTAATATAAAATAAATGTAAAGAATTGTGTTCAATCTATATAAAGTCTTTCACTTTTCTATGATAAAAAAGCATCTTCTCCGTTCTTTTTCAAGTGGAGACCTTGTCTTCTTTAATATCATAGAGTCACTCATCAATTGAGGCATATAGTCACATATGTATTTGATACAGGGATTCATACAATTAATACTACCAGACTTGTCAATGAGCCGAGCTTGTAACGTATCAAGCTGAGCCGGGCCGAGCTTGAACACTGCATTGGATACACAACCAGTTCAAAACGAGCCTTTATTAAGCCAAGCAAATTTATAGTTCTGCTTCTTAATTTGTTTATGCAGATTTTTCTTACTCTTTCATTCAATGCACCATTTTTATAATCATATTTTAAAATGCTTGTTAATTAATGGAATATATTTTTAAGTGTTATAGAAATCCGTGACGGGGTTTAAGAAGGCTTTAAAAGAAAGTAACTACGTGACAAGAGTGAGGGAAAAGGCCCTGTGTTGATTGACTAAACATTGCCAAATCCTATAATTGCTTTGTAAACAAACTAATGCCTCGTGGTTGAACCACTAATTAGCACATTACCCTAGTCATACATTGCCGTAAAGTAAAGTAAACCAGAAATTTTATTATTTGATTTTACTTTACTTTACTTAAGACTGCCGTAAAGCCAGAACAGAACCGATTAATTGTGTACCCAAATAGCTAGCCATTAATGGACCGACAATGGGTCATTGAAGTTGCCATTGATGGCCATTATTGGCAAATGACCGCCGTGGAGTTAATGAGCCGTGATGTATTCCCGACAATGACCCATTGATGGGCCAATAATGGTCCATTCATGGGCCATTGGTGAGCCAATAATGGCCCATTGGTGGCAAACAGTAGGTTTAGATTTCAAACCATTATTATTATTACATATAAAACAACAACTTTATATATCGAAGAAGTTCAAACATTGCTGTTTGAACATACACAAACCCAACAAAGCGCAGAAAGATATCCTTGATATTCTATCAAGTATTTTCAGTACAAACATTTAATTGAAAATTGAAAGAATGTCTTGTTTATAAATGATATCAATAAACATATAAATCTGCCAAATTTAACAAAAATTTTAAATTTTCAAATTAAGTCCAATTTGAAATAGGGGGCCTAGTACTTTTTTTAAATCGTGAAAAATCTCTTCTGCTCAATCATAACTTTTTTATATTATAGTTAACTTTAAGGCGTCCAAATATGCATGAATAAATTATTTTGAAAATTCACATAAAAGGTATATTATAATTTTTTACAAGTTAAAAATTTCAAGAAAGGTTGCCAAAAGTGCAACATTTTCCCACCAGCAGTCCACTGATGATATCCAATATTATATTATGAGCTATAATTCATAACTTGGTATAAATTGCTTGAGCTAAGAGCACAGTTGGTGGTGTGTATAGCATCAGAATTGTAAAACTTTTGAAAGGGCCGGGTCAGGGACGGTCTTGGGCAGTAAAATTCAGAATGAAGCTGGCCATGGCCGAGTTTCTGCACAACTGGCCTAAAATTGTTTAAAATTTTATTAATAAATATACATTCTCTTACATTGAAATATATCAACTATTATATTCAATTGACAAATTATACATTAAAAAATGAATCCATGGCCACATTAATTACGGTTAATTCAGAAGTTTTCTTAGTAATAGCAATCGCAAGTCAATTTCATTTATACTTTAGGTGTCCCAGCGTAAATTTTAAATCACTTAGACAATACACTGGATTTTATTTGCGCGTTTACGAGGGGAATGCTACACATTTTCATATGATGTACCATAAACATATATTTATTATTAAGATTTCAATACAACTATTAAAAACATTAAAATTTCAATTACAGTCCTTTTACAGTAGTGAACACATCCTTATTTTAAGCAGATCACTTTTGATGTCATCATGAACAAACTTTCTTGTAAAAAGTGCAGTTGATTCAAAAATGATTTCATTTTTGTATTCTCAACTATATGCTTAATTTTTTTATTTACAAAATCTTATAATGGTTTTGGGTATGACGGGCTTGGGACGGGCCAGGGTCGGGCTTGAAATCACGGCCCGGTTACAACTCTGTACAGCATAATATCCTAATGATTGAATTCATTATACAGCGCTCATAAAAACAAGAGCTGGCATACTAGATTGTGTTATCAACTACTGAAGGGTAAGTAATTTCATTTTTTATGAAATTTAATTTGGTCAGGCAAAGTTGTAAATCACTATAATTAGTATTTGTTCGCTAGATGGCAGATCGATCCAATAATGCCATTAATGGGCCATTGTCGGATCATCAATGGTTTAAAAGAAGCTGATAAATACTACTTTTTGAAAATTGAAGTTAAATTTGATGCAATGCACATATTATATACAATTATATAATCATTTCTTATTAAAATTGTTGAATTTTAAGGTTTTTATAACTTTCTATTTTTTGGTTATGATTTGCAAATGAATGGCCATTATTGGCCATTGATCCCATTAATGGACCATTGGCTATCCGACAATGCTTGCTATTTGGTTAATTGTCTACTTGAAACCTTAATTTTTTACTTTACTTACTTTACTTACTGGCAGTGTACGACAAGCCTTAATAGTAGTATATTGTAATTACTTTATAATTCATATTGAAACTTACTAATATTAATAATAAATTTGAATATCACTTCTACATATTGTTTGGGGTATGGTTTGGGTTAGGCTTAATTAATTTATTGATAAACTTGCATATTTTTGCAATTATTTAAGTGAGGGAGATAAGGCAAAAGTACCGTCAAAATATTTGATTAATAGACAAAATNAATACAACTATTAAAAACATTAAAATTTCAATTACAGTCCTTTTACAGTAGTGAACACATCCTTATTTTAAGCAGATCACTTTTGATGTCATCATGAACAAACTTTCTTGTAAAAAGTGCAGTTGATTCAAAAATGATTTCATTTTTGTATTCTCAACTATATGCTTAATTTTTTTATTTACAAAATCTTATAATGGTTTTGGGTATGACGGGCTTGGGACGGGCCTGGGCCTGAATATTACCAGTTGCAACGGGCCAGGGTCGGGCTTGAAATCACGGCCCGGTTACAACTCTGTACAGCATAATATCCTAATGATTGAATTCATTATACAGCGCTCATAAAAACAAGAGCTGGCATACTAGATTGTGTTATCAACTACTGAAGGGTAAGTAATTTCATTTTTTATGAAATTTAATTTGGTCAGGCAAAGTTGTAAATCACTATAATTAGTATTTGTTCGCTAGATGGCAGATCGATCCAATAATGCCATTAATGGGCCATTGTCGGATCATCAATGGTTTAAAAGAACCTGCTAAATTATACTTTTTGAAAATTGAGGTTAAATTTGATGCAATGCACATATTATATACAATTATATAATCATTTCTTATTAAAATTGTTGAATTTTAAGGTTTTTATAACTTTCTATTTTTTGGTTATGATTTGAAAATGAATGGCCATTATTGTCCATTGATCCCATTAATGGACCATTGGCTATCCGACAATGCTTGCTATTTGGGTAATTGTCTACTTGAAACCTTAATTTTTTAATTTACTTACTTTACTTATTGGCAGTGTACGATAAGCCTTAATAGTAGTATATTGTAAATATTTTATAATCCATATTGTAACTTACTAATATTAATAATAAATTTGAATATCACTTCTACATATTGTTTGGGGTATGGTTTGAGTTAGGGTTAGGACTAAGGTGTGAGTTGGCTTAGTTTAGGGTCAGGGTTAATTAATTTATTGATAAACTTGCATATTTTTGCAATATTTGAGTGGGGGAGATAAGGCAAAAGGACCGTCAAAATATTTGATTAATAGACAAAATAATGCAAAACCACAATTTTCACTAATTCATTAGGTCAAATATTAACGCAATAATTTAAAAGAAACTTTGGATAGCGTTGAAGCAAGTTAAAATAGTTATATTTTGTAATTTAAAGTGTTGAACATAAATAAATTTTACCAAGCAAACTTATAAATCTCATTCGTACTAAGATGTAATATATGACAATATGGCTTTTTTTTCGTCTAAATACTTAAGCATTTCACTTAACATAAACAATTATTTCATTTGAAGACAAAGTTTTAATGAGAGTTTGCCGAGTTACTTCATAATAATATTTTTATGGCTTTCTACATTTTAACCGAATATGTAATATTGAACAGAGAACGTTTACGGAAACGGAAACTATACTTAGTTACTAAAAATTCTATTGCTGCGCCTTAGGGCATCATACAAATTTATTTACAAATATAAGCAGTTAAAATAAATAACATAGTTCAGAATCAAGAGAAGAAGGAAGTAAGGAACAGTTCAGACCTTTAAAACTTTGGTAAGTCCTCTCGAGATTCGCAAACATCGTCGCTTTGATTAAACATCGTTTAATTTTGTCGCAAGTTTCTGCACATGGAGCAATTCTTAGGAAGTTAAATTTATCAACTTGAGTACAGGCTGGGTATAATAATATGCACATATATTTTTTTGCATTACGTTTGCATTCGCTTTTTACATTCATTAAGTTAATCGAATGAAATGCTAGTTGAAGATCCACTGATAGTTCCACCGACCTGACATCTACATCGTACCGGTTAATAAGGAATACTCCATAATTGTAATCTTTAAAAAATGGTTCACACAGTTTTTGTGCTTTTGGCTGAATTAATTTTTTGCTTAAGCAGGAATTATAGGAGAAGGAAGCCTGATCTTTTAGGTGTACTTGTAGAAGTTTCATCAAAATGAGAATTCCGAACTTCCATATCATGTTCTAAATAAGTATATAAGTTTATTTGATTTCAATGTAGTTGATTAAGCATACAACTAAAATGTAACTTTTTATAAGTGAAGTAGAATTGCAAAAATCTTTGTTTAAAAATGTTTTACGACTTTTATATAGAGGAAAACACTTTTTGCATTAAATATTGAAAACGTCTACTTCAATTGTTTAAACATTTTTACTAAGGCAACCAATGTAATTGTAAATGCTCATGTGTACGGGCGGTAAGTACACCTCGGCGCAGAGATGGAAGCTGGTCAGTATAGCCACCGGACTGAAGCGGATCCGACGGTTACATACATCTACCGAATCCCCTTTAATTTCACCTTCAATGGTGAAAACCGATCACTTTGAGATGTGTCTCTGGTAATACCGGTCAGCTAATTTATTCTGGGAGTTTCTCAAATCTCAAGCAGCGAAAGAATGTGACGCTTAACGATTACCATAATTATATTATTTAAATAGAGTTGTAAATGCACTTTAATTTACAAAAATGTTCACTTAAATATACTGTATAGTTGTGCGAAAAAGTTAGTAGATCACAAATGCAATTCTCACTAACATGTGACAAGTCATAAGTCGTCATTTTTTGCATAACGTAGTAGTGCCTTGAACATTGAATGTCGATTCAGTTTAAGAAATTATGTTAATAAGAGCTCTAAGAACAGCACCATATTTAATTGTACCTTTTTAAAATAAAATGGTCATTTTATATGAACCTAAAAAACTCTATTATTTATTACATTTAACTGATCTGATTATATATATATATATATATATATATATATATATATATATATTTGTGATAAACCCCAAAACCGTTATAGGTGTTAAACAAATTCAAACGCTTTTATTACATAGTTTTGTTTTGTTATTGCTCCTATGAACCTGTAGAAATTTGAAATTAGTAACTTATCAAAAGCAAAACGAAATATATTAATGATACCTTTATTTCGGTTAGTAGACAGTGGAAAACCAAAATTTATTAACTAAGCAAACAAAGTCAGTTGTTCTTCTAAGAACTGGTAAGCATTTCAATAGAATGTACATATATGCATAGTAAATTCATTGGTGAATAGATATTCGTGTAACCACAAACAATTTGAATTTTAAGCTAAAGTTTTTAATTTGTAAAATTGATATAAGATAAGATTTTTTGCTATTTAATTTTAATTGATGAGGTTACTGAATATTATTAACAAGACTTTCAAAATTAGCTGTACATATTTTTAAATAATAATATATCATTAGGGCATATCTTCAAATGTCACATGTTCTAAGCATTTTCTCTGCTACTAATAAAAAATATTTTTCATGCTTTTGAGACTGACGAGTTTGTTGTCGTTAAATTTAGTGCTTTCAAAGTTTGAAAAAATGAATTTCCTACTTAAATTTGATTTAAGGCCCTCGTTTAATTACTAGCAAACGGACTATAAAGTGAATTAATACTCGGATATTTTTGTTCTTTCAAAATACATAATTTAAGAAAGGGAGATATTGCAATTCTAAAATTATAAAATTTCAAACAATCACAAAATGATCGCTTTACTTTTTTTCATTAGTAAATGAAAAATTTGTGGATACTCCCTTCTTGTCATAAGCACAGATTTTAACTCTTTATATCCTAACGTAACCATATGACAACATTCGGTTTTGCTCACATTGTCAAATATTTGCCTCCAAACCTATTAAGAAATTATCACCTCTGAGAAAAACATCGACCGATTAACTTAAATTAAGTACATCTTAGGATTGAAATTTCGCTACCTCATTACTTCTCAGTGGAGCAGAAACAAATATATACATAGTTAAAATATTAAATTTATTTACTATCCCCAGGACAATTTCGATATATTTGGATTATAGATTCTGTCTCATCCTTTTCATCACCTCATCTCTCAGCAACAATTTTATCACTACAATTTACACACTCAAAGCGTTTTCAATTTTCAAAATGGTTCTTATATTTTTCCAGACAATTGGAAAATTTCTCGTGTTACCCCCATTCATAAAAGCGAATCACGATCAGACATTACAAAGTATCGACCAGTCAACATTTTGCCCAAGCTTTCACTTGTTTTCGAGAGTGTTTTGTTTCGTAAACTATTTTCGCTGATTAGAAGCAAAATTTCTCCGAAACAGTTTGGGTTTATGAATAGGCGTTCTACACAGCTTCAGCTTTTGCTTTATTTGGACGAATTGTATAGATCTATTGGCGAAAATAGGCCTATTCACACGCTTTATCTAGATATGGCTTAAAAGCTTTTGACAAAGTTCCTCACAACTTATTGTTACAAAAATTGAGCGGGTTTGGAATTGGTGGTAAAATACTAAAACTTATCGGGTCTTATTTAAGGAACCGTAGACAGTTTGTTACAATAAGCAATAAATTTGATTTTAGTGGATGTAGAAAGTGGAATTCCACAGGGGACCATCTTGGGTCCCATGTTGTTTTTAATGTTTATAAATGATTTGCCCTCGGTTTGCAACAATTGTACAACCTTTTTGTTTGCTGATGACGCAAAAATGTTTTCAAACTTCATTGAACACATTTCCCAAGACTGTCAAAGAGTTATTGATTGGGGTATTTCGAATTTTATGGTTTTCAATTCTGACAAAACTGTGCTATTTTCAAATAGGGAGACTGCTTTCATTGATTTTCAAGGAGCACAAGTCAATGCAAATGATAAAGTAAAGGGCCTGGGTGTTATTATTACTTCTAATCTTACATGGAAGTCTCATATTCACTCCAAAGTTCATGCTGCAAATTACATCCTTTTGAGGTTGAAACGTTGTACTCCTTATTCGACGCCTATTACTACAAAAGTTAACCTTTACAGATCATATATTCTATCAACTCTGATTTATTGTTCTTCTGTTTGGCATGCCAATGTCAGCAACTTATTATGTTTGGAGAAATTACAATCCCGAGCTTCAAAGTGGATTATTGGATACTCAATGGACTACCGCGACCGTTTGTTAAAATTGAATCTTTTACCAATATCCCTTTTATTGCAATTTAATGATATCCTTTTATTCAATAAACTAGTAACTGGTATGTATGATGTTGTCGGTTGGAAATATGTCAGCATTGCAGAAAATTCACGATCTGGTTACGTACTAGTAATAGACTCAAATTTACTGTACAAAAAACTCGTTTGAAAGGAACAGAAAAGTCTTTTTTCACAAGAACTGTCTATTACGTGAACTGTCTACAAGCCAAGTATAATTTGTCAATTTATGAAAGACCTAGATTTTTTAAACAAACGTTAACGGTGCTATTTTTTAATTTTTTACTTGATTATTATTCTCGGAAGGTTGCAGCCGTTTTATATTTTGTAAATGCAAACTCTTATGAATATTTTATAGTCTGAAACATGACTAAATAAAGTCTTTTAGTAGTAGTAATAGTAGAGGTTATTTTAAATTTGTCGAAATTCAACATAAATCTGTCATTAAAAGAGTAGCGATGGGAATCTCATCTAATATTATTTAATAAATTGCATTGAAGCAAAATGCATTATCAACATTGTAAATAATATACATTAAATGAATAAAGCAGTCTTCTGAATATGAATGATCGAGCAACTTAAATTTTAGAAACATATTGAATTTCTAAGATTAAGGAAAAAATTGAAATGTTCTTTTTATGTATATCAATAAAATTTTTATCAAAATGATTATCTATGGTAGCAGCAAAACCTTAAGAAATATTAGTGTACTTAGTGAGGGTTAAATATATTTCAAATATATTTGCCATTTCGACAGCGTCGTTACAAGCAATATTTATTTATTTACTTGGTTACTTATACTTACATACTTATTTACTTATTTACTTATTTAGCATTTTTTACAAAATTTATAAGATACTTAATTGGCGGCACTTAGAATAAAATTTGTATCATGATAAGTCATGAATGTGTAGTGACTCACGATAATGGTCACTACCAGTCACTACCAGATTACGCTATTTACACCAGTCCAAAATACCATGGAGCGGCTTACGGTCTTTAAGTTTGATTTTAAAAGGGTTTCCAAATTACAAATCTCCCCTGTGAATATATTGATTACTGTCTTCAGCGCCATAATTTCCTTTTCAGACTAATACCTAATTATAGGTCGCCATCAATTGCTCCAAATACCTTCCTCCTTGAATTGTATGATTCTTTCTCCTACTCCTACTTTTTCTGATCTAACGATTTTAACTTCTACATAGGTGTTTCCCCTAACAATTGTGCTAATAACTTCATTGATGTAATTTATGTGTACATACCAAATTCTGATTACAATTCTCTGAAGAGTATAGTTGGCTGCAAAAAAAATGAGACTAGAAAAAAGGCATATTACTTTTGAACTACTGAATGTAACAACTCAAGAAAGGTAAGATTTTAAAGATACATTAAAGGACTATAAGTAAAAAGTATCAAAGTCTAATTTGTTTTCCTCCTGTAGAAATAACTTCATTCAAACGAACTGAAACTGATTTCATTAAATTGGACTTCATTTCAGATGTCAAAATGTGTTGACTTTCTTGGATTTTTTCTTTTAAATCGGATATATTTTTCGGATTTTTCTTCTCAACGTCATTTTTCAATATCTGCCACACGTTTTCGATTAGAGAAAGATCAGCAGAACTTGGTGGCCATTGCAAAAACTGGATATTATTTTCAGAAAACCAATTTTTTGTCTTTGCTGACGTATGCGGGGTTGCTCCATCCTGTTGGAGTATCCATCCATCATCATATAAAGCATCAGCATAAGGCATAAATTCAGCTATAATTTGGCAATATCTTTGACTGTCGATTGTGGCTTTTCCGTCTAAAATTTTCAAATAAAACCCACGATAGGAAAGTGCTCCCCAAACCATAATTTTTTGGTCGAACTTTGGAACCGCTTTTGTTGGTCTTGGACATTTCTTTGACGACCACACTTGTACTTTGTTTCTGTGCAGTTGAAATACGCACTCATCAGTTATCCAAACATCTTCAAAAGTGCAGTCTTTCCATTCTTTCACGAAATTTAATCTTTTTTCTTGATGTTCTTTTGTAATCAGAAGTCGATTTTTTCTGCCAATTTTTGTAACTCCACTTTTTTTCAGTGTTCTCTGAACTGTGGTTTCATGCACAGAGATGTCGGCTTCAGTTTGAAGTCGGTTTGCAATTTTTTTCCCAGAAATATAGGGATTTTTGAGAGCAATTGCGACTGTTTTCTGAATGAATTTTCCAATAATTTTTCGAGGGCGTCCACTTCCTTTTTTTCTTTTGAGAGATTCTCCTTGTCGAATTTTTTTCAGCTTTCGAAAGTAAGTTGATCGAGAAATTTGCGATGTCGCAAAGGCGTTTTCAAGCTGTTTCAACGTTTCCATTCCGAAGAAATCAAGTAGAAACTTTGCAAAGCAAAACAATTTGTTTGGTAAGTGTTTTCAAATAATTACGAAGTACCAGTTTAATTAATTAACTTTTTTGTTTGACCATTTTAAAGTTCACAAAATTCTCGTTGTCTTTTATTTTTATAGTTTTCCTCTAAAACGTCTCAATACGTTTCCACAAAGCGTGAAAAAATAGGTGTTCAGTCTCATTTTTTTTGCAGCCAACTATAATAACAAAAATCACTAGACAGATGCCTCTGGTATTCATTAACTCTCGGCTTGCAAATTAGTCGTTCAGTTGGCGAAAAACTTTACCTGGTATTTTCATTCCAGAATTCAAAAAATTCGTTAGGCAATGGCTTTTTCATAGTTGGAGTTAAGTTGCATCCGCTGATATTGATGAAACTTGCATGTTTCCCTCCTTCGAATTATATTCATTGAGCGTAATTTCAGTTATCACTGAATTTAAGAGTAAACTCAGGGAGGGCATTTACCTAATTTCTTTTAGCTATCAAATCGCTTAGCACATAACACTTACAAAAAATTTCATTGTTATTTATAATATTTTGGATATTTATATAGTAGTTAAGGAAAACTTACTAACGTCTCTATTTGGTGGTATACTTCGATAGATCAAGGTTAATATACTTCCCTCGTTTTACTTGAGCATTAAGCATTAAGCTACTAATGCATCCTGACTGAAAATGTAATTTAACCCTTAAATTCCCAAGTGGGGTCCACTTTGGACCCCAGCCATTATTTTGAACACTGCCGCTAAAAGTCTAACGATTATTCAATAAGATGAACCTGAATATGTCTCGTTGTAGTTGTATATTTTATTTATTTGAAATTGCTGTTTAATTTCAATTTTGCATTTCTCTTATTGGGGTCAGCTATTGCTTAACGAATAAAATATGTATTTGTACTGTGAATACAACATTTGGTAAAAAATGTCTGTGATGATGAAAAGAAAAACCTGTTGATTGTGGACTGTGCCTGATTACCTAAGAATACAGCGGTGCAATGAGAACAACAGGGTAATATAAAATATTTAGTAAATAATGAATGCACATGCTTTAGAAACTCTCTCTGTGTATTTATGGACATAATAAATGTCCACTACATGATCAATTGACTTTTACACTGGGTTAATTATTAAAGCTCTCTCAATTTACACATAAATTATTTTAGAAAATTTTCCATTTTACTTGTCTTTCTTACCTGATGTCCAAGAAAGACATAACAAAACATCATAGTTTGATTACTAGTACACTTGGTACAAGAAGAATTTTGGTGCTTATGCTGCAAAGAAAGTGGTATTAGTAAAGGTTTGAAAATTTTTAAATAGATATACAGTAAAACTTAGGAGCTCTGATATTCAATGCCTCAACATGAAGTCAAAACAGATGTGAGCAATGTGTGGATTACCAACTGATTAAAAAACAGATAAGAAGTGCTGGAAATGTAATGATTTAAAGTCGATGCAGCACTTCAATGTCAAAAAGAGTGTCAAATGCTTAAACTGTATTAATCCTTAACAATACATCCAACTGCAACTCAAAAATAAATATACATTTCTTTTATATGGGGTCTATTTTGGACCCCTGTTGGTCTGCTAAGTTTGTAAAATATGTTGGGTATTTAAAGATTTTAACCATAACTATTATTTTGTCGACAGACCACCCAATTTCGGTTTAGATGCACTGTTGGCATATCATATTATACAAGATAACTCACTTAAAATTCCTCTGAATTCTTAAATATGTCTCATAATTACTCACAATTTTTCGTTGCTTACATTATGTCTAAAAGCCTGCTGTTTGACGATTACATTTATCCACCAATGCTTTCCTATAGCCAATAATTACTAATGAACAAGTGTAGCGTTTGACTGAGTAGATTTGCTGAGTTAATCAATCCATCAATCAATAAACGCTTTATTTTTCCTGTACCCTAAAGCGGTAAATGGAAAAAACACTAAAAAATATCGATATTACAAAAAGAGTCGGATAGCTAGGTGACCTTCGCAAAGGTATCTGATGGCATTGGGAAAGTAAGTTCTTTTTTTATACTTCAGGTCGACAGTAGGTTCCGGATAGTATAGGATTCCCCTTTTAAGTACTTCTGCAATATTGCTATTCTATGAAAATTTGTTGTCAATGAACAGACCTAGATATTTGATTCTGTTTCAGCGAGGAAAGTATACTCCATTGATGGCAAGGTTACTTTCTTTGGATATCTTAATGAGTTCAAGTTGAAGAAAAAGCAATTCCATTGACTTTTCAGCATTCAAATATAAATTTTTGCTCTTAGAAACTTGTATTATCTTCTCTACACCTTTTAATAATATTCAAAATTTGAATATGCTTGTAATTTTGAAATTGGATAGAAAATTCTTGTGTGATCTGAGTATTTACTAATTTCACATTCCCTTAACCTTAAACAATCTAGCGCCCTTTTTAAAGAAGAAATCGTTTTTCGCCATTTACAAAGAATTTTCTTCAAGCCCATTATCAAATTTGAAAATTTTGGGGCATGGGTAAGTCTATTAAGAACATACATTAATGCAATGTTGAAAACTTCTATTAAACCGTATTGCTGTGGCAGAGGTTGTTGAAAATATTAAAAGGTTTCCTTTGAAAATTTCGAATTTTTGCGAAAGATTTAAATTCTCTCCATACCTACTGTTCATGTATTTAAAAGGTTTTGAGCCAATGGAGGCAACAAAGAACGTTGACTGTTTTTAGGTATGTGCAACGACATTCAAAACCCATTGAGGCGTGCTTGCACAAAGTCAGAGGTCGGGAGGCGAAAAGGAAAGGGGAGACTCTTCTCTATCATGTGGTGCTTTCAGATTGCGCACAGCTTTAATAGTTTTGGAGCTATAAGTTTAAATTTTTTATATGATCATGAAAATTTTTCAAAAAATCTCCAGACTGTTTGAGGTTAAATTCAGAACATAGGTATTAATGTCATTGCTACTTCCTGTTAATATTGGTTCACTCATGAGACCAACTTGTGGTGCTCCCACTATAACCTCATTGAATTCTGTATAGTTTTCCCTTTAAGTTATATACATAGTCAGCAATTCTTCATATAATCCGATCCCCGAGCTGCTAGCCATCGAACAACTCTCAAATCTAACCATCAATTATAACATGTATAAAATAACAAAATTATATACAAAATCTTGCAATTATTTGAACTAAGGCTTTACGGGATTGAAAGATAAATTGTTGTAGCCGCAGAAAGCCAAAATATCAATAATTTTCGATTTTCTATTGAGCTTAGAAGAATATTATTTACTGTGTAAATTGTACATATATAAATTGAAAAACTCGACCTGATGAAACTAGTAACAATATCTAAAAAATATAATAGATGGCAGAATTGGTTTGACACAGCGGCTGATCCCGAAATATAATTGATATTTGCAAATTGCCTTTGTCTGAATATTGCACATTGGATATTAAGCTTCAAGTCAAAATAGATAATCTACTGTTTTAATATAAACATTGAAAATTAAACAGCTTAGCTTTCATTTATGTTAACACAACAGCTAAGGTAACATTTGAATTAAAAGAAATTGTTTAAAATTATCTTTTGATCAAAATGCTTATCATTAAATATTTGATCAAAATTCCAGCAAATAGGACGTTGTAAAAGCATTCCATTTGAAAATATTTTGGAGTTTTGCATTTCTAGTTATGACTTCGCACCTAGTTGTAGCTGATTAATATGTGGGTGCAGATTCACCACTTGATTTACATATAGCTTCGATGTTGAAAAATAGACATTGGATAATTTCTATGAGAATTTATAAGTAGGAGCTCATAGCCGAGATCACACTTCATTTATATCTTAACACATATTGAGTTTTCAATATTTTTTGTACATAAAACTATTTCTACAATTTAGTTTAGCAATATATATATATATATATATATATATATATATTTCCCGCTTTTTGCTATGGAAAATGCAAAAACCTTACATTTGGCGGGAAACGGTCCGAAAGTTCTAAGGCATTTGGAGGTAATCCCAATTTTTCCCAAAAACCTATTTTTTGGCCATTGCTCCATCAGTATTCACTTGAACTCAAATATATATACCATGGGGTAAGTAAATTAAGAAGACACGACCCTGCAAAATTTCAAAGATTTATGTTTGGAAACGCGGTTATCATGAGGTTTTTAAAAATCATTTAGCGGGAGATATATATATATATATATATATATATATATA
>CABFPE010000185.1:364125-376808 GCA_900660155.1 Hofstenia miamia
TATATATTTGTATATATATATGTATATATTTGTATATATATATGTATATATTTGTATATATGTATATATTTGTATATATATATATATATATATATATATTTCTAACTCAATGCATTGCAGAAAAAGTGATTCCCATGTTTATGTATATGTCATTTCCAAAACATTTGTTACCATAAAGCTATAAATTTAGAAAATGTCAACAAAAGGCCATTCTAAGAGACGCTAAACTTTCACTTAAAATAACAGAAAAGGACTACAAATATATAATTTCAAAAATTCTAGCTGTGCTCGATTGCTTTTTGATGAATTTAACAAATGTAGGTTAAATAAAATTGCGAAAACGCATTCCAAGAAACTCACAAATTTGAAAAAGTTTAGGAAAACGAACTCATAAAATTCAATGTCAAAAACTCAGTCATTAATGTACCTAAGAAGCATCCTAGTAATGTGCAAAAAGAAGCATTGTCATTCAAATTAAAAATGAGTTGGCCAACAAAATTTAATGAAGCTGAAGCAAAAATTAATTCAGAAGTGATGTTCCAAATCTTAGTTTTTCAAGAGAATTTATTAAATATAGAAAATAAAATTAAATGCTTAAAAACAAAAGTATTGTCCATGTTAAAACAATCGGCAATGCCCAAGAAAATTGAAAGTTTATTCTCAGCTTTGAGAAAGTTAGCCTCTAATCTTTCTCTATATATTTCCAAATTTGACAAAATTAATGGAATTGTATTACTTGATAAAGACATTTATATTAAGAAAATGAAGGAGATCCTAAGTGATTCTACTAAATTCAAAGAAATAAAGCCTGATATTTGTATTAAAGAAAATTATTTTATTTAAATTGAAAAAAAGTTTAAAAGATTTATTCGAGATATGCAGGAACGTAATGAAATTAGAAACGAAGAATATATTAAAATTAAAAGTTGTGGATCAATGACATCTAGATTCAATAGTTTAGGGAAAATTCACAAAAATGAATTAAATCCTCTTTTCAGCGCGATTCATTCAAGTGTTTGGTTATACAATCTCATTAAGAAAATTTCGGAAAAATAGGCAGATTCAAAAGGTTATATGTAATAAATTGAAAATTTATCCACTTCAGTACGTAAGATGCCCCCCTTCCCAAAATTGAAATCGTTCTCGCGTCCTTGATTGTGATCCAAAGCATAGGTTAAATACAATCAGATGTTTGTGTCAAAGAATTATCAAGATATCTTCATCATATTTGAAAATTTAAAATTCCTTAGATCAATTATATGACATGTTTCGTGATATTGGATATCCACATCATCTTATAACAAAATTGTAGATCAATGTTTATTGGCAACTAATCATGAAAAATCTGATGAAAGTATAAAAGAAACTAAGAAAGACATATATTGGAAATTACCATTCATTGAAAATAGTACAATTCAATTTAAAAATAAGCTACGATCATTTAACACAATTTTAAAATTTATAAAGATTATTCCAATAGTATATCATTCAAATATAATAATAATTCAAAGATCAAATATCAAAAGAATTGGCTTCATCATTAGTTTATAAATATACTTGTATGATTGAAAGAAATCATACATCTGTGAAACCTTTCATCATTTTGATACGCAAATCAAAGCGTACATCAATGGCCATTTAACATCAGAAATTCTATCAGCATCGAAAATTTTAAGATCATGTCAAGAACAAAGTATACAAAAATTGAAAAGCGATTGAAATTAACAACATCGATAAAACAAAGTTATTAAGTAAACAAATTAATCCAACAGAGTATTTATATTTATTTTAGATTATATTTTATAATTTTAGTTTAGTTTGTACATTTTAAAAAATATTTTCTGGAGCACATTATTTCCTAATGATGATTATATAATATAATCGAAACGTTCAATGTGTTTCCTTTTAGAATATATATATATATACATATTTATTCATCATACATATTGGGTATTTGTAAAATATTGGTAATTTGTAACACAATAAAATTTTAATACTTCTTAGTTTCTTAATATTGCCATATTTTGGAACATTCTCTTTTTTATGATGTTCTGCATATGCATGAACTATTGTAAGCAAAAATTCGAAAATTTTCGAATAAAAATGACCAATAAGTCATCAAATTATTCATTGCAAAAACACTGATTACATCACATAAACCGAAATAGTACAATGAATTAAAGCAAATCTTACATTTCTATTCAAATATAAATCTAATACAATGAACATAGTACATCTGTAATAGAAAAACATGTCAAGAAAGTGAAATTTTGAAGAATATCTACGTAAAATGAATAATGACAAATATTTTCAAGTGGGTTCACTGATGTTTGTTACAATGAAATTTTTCTTGCTGTCAAACAAGAACTGCTGTGCTGTTTAGCTAGAAGTTGTATAATGTTCACCCGCCTTTAAAACATACTGTTACCCATCCCAACCAGTTCCCGAAATTTTTTGCTGGTACCCAAGAATAAATTTTCTTGGCTGCTATTATGCAGATAAAAAATTTTCAATAACATTTCATGCACCGCTCATGTTCCTTATGTCAATATTTCCAGCATTGATAATTTATGCTTTTGAAAGAATCATTATTCAAAAAAAACACACAAAGTTGAATGTAAGGCTTATCCCAATTTTAACAAACGTACGGAAGTGTAAAACCAAATACCCACACGTAGCACATGGTCCATAAATCACTAAGATACACAAAGCTTTGATTATTGCAAGTTAAGTCGACAAATTTAATTACAAATGGCAAATATGCATTGAAAATTACATATAACCCAGATCTAAAATCTCCTTTAAGATATGAGAATGATGTAATTGAATTTGGATTGCTAAAACCATCACACAAAAAATTCGAAAAATAATTTTCAAGGTCATAATCAATATNATTGGTAGCTTATATATATATATATATATATATATATATATTCTGTGGAAATAAGGACATTGTGGTCCAAATAGTGAACAAGCTACCTTAATATATTGGGCAAGTAATAAACATCTGGCATTTTGATGAAACTGTATTTATATTAAAAATTAAAGTTCATTCTATGTACATTTGCAAATTTCAAGAAAATGGAATACTTTGAATTTGTTAAAAAGAATTTCACATATATCATGGTATTTTGCATTTATTTAATATTTTTAGGAAAAATCCGGTGCGGAAAAGAAATTCGAATAATTTTCACTTAAACTATAACGTTATTTCACTGAGTATGATAAAATTGTGTTACACTGATAATTACTATGAAACTAGCATAGCAATTGCTGCTGAAGAAGGAATAGATTAATTTGCAAGTGTAACATTGGAACTTATAAATTTAAGTCGTTCTATTATTACAGAATCTTAGTTCTCGAAAATGTGTATGCTACTCTAAAAGACCAAAAAGTGCAATTTTCTTATTAACAAAAAACTAATTGAAACATAATTGCATCAGTTTTAAGGAGTAATTCAACTATTTTACAGCAATTATCATAATAGACAAATTATGAAGTATGCAAATCCCATACTACTTTGTCAACATATATATGTATACATGTACATCAAAAGTATATATATGTAATTTCATACTAAGTCAAAGGTTTACTTTAAAGAAGTGAGTTTGCATACATACATTTTCTAGCGACTAATTTTTTTATAATCTTCAACTAAATTTTAATCTGGCTTCAATGCAATTTTTCGTAGCAGTCAGTAATAGTTTATAGAAGATACGCTTCGTATTCTGAAAATATTTTATGTAAAGCCCTTCAAAATGAAAGGGTATTACAAAGTAATAGCTTGATATTAATATTTAAAATATTTGGGAATGCTGTAAGATGTTTAATTTTTTGTGTACAGTGTTCAATTTTAATTTTGGCATGCTTTTATCTATTTCTAGGCTCAAATGAGCAATCTCTAACATAGCCATAGTCAATTTTGTCTTTGAAGGTTTTTCATTGACTATCTCTTTTTTAGGAATATTTAATGTAAATTTAAAAAAAAATCCCTCGCACTTTATAACAGCGGAATTATATATTAGGAAAACTCAGAAAATTTCTTGTTGGAATTTCTTAAGATGTCAGTCATTAATCAGAAATAATCAATTTTTTGATAATTGTATAATTTTAACTAAGCTTTTTGTTCAATGCTAGGAATATTTCCCTAACATTAAATTGAAAATTCATATGATTTTTGCATTTTACAGATTTTCAATTTCTTTGAAAATATGTGAGAAAATGTAATGAATATTTTAAGAAATTTGAAATAACCTTAAATAAAAAGGTTTATTCGAAAAATTCCATTAATTTATATCAAGATATAAATTTTCATATTATTTGAATTTCAAAATCAAAGATAAAAAAAAGAAAAATAATATTTACAAGAGGAAAAATTTAACGGGAAAATATTATCAAATTATTTTTGGTTAAGTTATATTCCGAAGTGGAATAAAAATTATACTATTCACAGTTTTTAAATGAAATTACTAAATAGTCTTACTAGAAATTCCTATGATATAAAAACATTTTAACTATTAATACAGAAATATATCATGTCATAATTGTAATCCTATATATTATTTGTGTACTACTTTTAACTTAATATGAATATTTTATATGAACTGCTTTCAACTCTGTTTATATATTACGTTTAATTACATATTTATGTAATCAAATCATGTATTGCATAATATGTAAAATTCTAAAAGCAAAAAAAATATAAAACTATTCTTAACAATAAAGAGAAATTTCAAAATATTTAATATGTATTCTTTTAATTCCTAATACGCTTGAAATATTATAGGCTCTTATTGTAAAATTTTACAATTTTTCTTTATCAAATAATTCAAATATTTCTATACCGTACAATAAAGGTACTGAAAAACTTCATAATTATCACTATAAAAGATTTTTATGTATAACATAATTAATTTGTTTGAATTTTGAGAAATATAAATTTCTTAAATATTGATTAAGCCTTCCAATTCTCGGTAAATCCTTTATGGAAATCAACACTATCATTCGAATTGGGACATTTTTTGCTACACAATTACTAAATTAAGAAATGCAACATTTTTGGAAATTAACAAAATGGCAAATGAAAAATTAATATTTTCTACTTTACTGCGCTTCACCAATCGCTAAATTTAAAAATTTAGAAATATTAGTATTCGTAAGAGTTGATTTTCTGTCAAATATTATATGTGGATATATATATTAGGAAGAGAACATTATGCATTAGGCATAAAGAACCTCGCTCACATTCAAATATATTAAGTAAATTCATTATAATTTTTCTACATTGTAAAAAAAAGTTTTAGATATATTAAAAATCAGATTATGCAGGAAAATATATTTCAGTTTTTTTACTTTGCGATTTAGGATTTCCAAAAATCAATAAAACTACTTTATTAAATTTGAAAACAATTTACGAAAAATATATCAGTTAAGCAGATAGTTCTTTTAAGAGTGGCCAAGGACTACTTAAGAGAGTAGTCTCTTGGAGTGGCATATAATTCATTTTTATATACAATTGATTCATTGTTGGTAATTACTGTGAAAAGCATATTTCTCACAGTCAATCATTTAATTAGGATCTATATTTACAAAGTAAAAGCAATAAATGCCTATAACTGCTCCTCACTACAAAATATTCAGCTAAAAATTCAGGCAAGAAATTATAGGTAATTTTCTAAGAAATAACCTCCTTAGGATTTCATAAATAATTAAAAATTATTATAACAATTTAATGAAAAATGTTACGTTTTTTAGGTAAACAGTTTAAAGGATAAGAAAACTTTACCATTTACATGCAGCAAGAGCTTGGAGTGTAGAATAATATTCGATAGAGGTTTTCGCACTGATGGCTGTCTCTTTGATCAATGGGAAACTATTAGAATTTATTAGACTTTGATGAGTTAATAAAGTCTGAGTGCGAAACTCGTTTCAAAACACCAAACGTAGACACCCACGATAGCTTCAGTTTGTACGAACCTGATAGATTTCTTATCATTATAAAGGAATTTTTCACAATTTTGTGTTACTTTCAAAAAGACTTGTTCGCAACTGAACTCTTTGTAAATATATATCTGACTATCCATGTTTGCAGGCAGGTAAATACAGTCAGTTCAAAGCAATTTGATGTGTTGATGAAAGATATATGGGATTGATATATGGAGTTTGGATTCGGCTGCCCTAGGCGCAATGTTTAGTATGTTATCAAAAAGTGAATACAAACTTAAAGATTATTTATCAGTTTTTAGATTGTATTCAAAATATATTATTGTTTTCAATTTTTGCATGGTTTTGTTGACAAAGGCAACCTGAACTGCAAAGATCAATATCAATTTTAATGCTATTGCCTTCGATTGCATAAAAAAAATATATGCAAAAATGTTTGATAAATCATAGTATATTACAATAAAAACTTGCTTAAATGAAATTTTCTCACATTATTACTACACGTATAAATATGTTTAGCAGCAACATGATATTTTGGAGTAGACTAGAACAGAAATTTTGATAATTAATAAAGCATTAAAAATAGAATTATATTTATAACATGAAAATTGCTTTGTGCAACTAAGAAAAATAATAATAACTTTGAAATTGCTAACAAATTAACTTATAATCTCAATTCAAAATTTTAATCAAAATCAAATTCACTATATTGAATGTAAAATATTCCAAATATTTTATAAATCAATTTACATGATTACAAATCCAGTACAAATGTCCGCAGGATTTGACGAATTTTTGTATAATTTGGAAGAATGTCAGGTGATAAACCAAATTATATCAACGAATTATATGAGGTCGTAATATCTTAAATTGATGTTCGATCAGCTGATAACAGTCTTCTAAATATAAGATTCGTGGTAACAAAAAATTTTCCCAGGAAAACATTTAAATTTTTCCCTGCTTTGTAATATTCTTAGGCCTTTCGATTTCAAGTACATTTAGTTTGTATTTAAAAGGGTAAATGGGTCTTGAATATTCCGTACATGAAAATAGAAATATACCAGTAATGAATTCAAAATATTTTTAGAATATATCTTCAGTAAGAATTCGTTCTTCTTTTATACATTTCATCAAACAGATTTAGGGTAAATACTCAGTATGAAAACTTTAAATTCTCTAAGTAAAATACGAACTGCAAAATGAATTAAATTTTCAATTGAAATTTGGCAGGTAGATTTTTTCGCGATAAACTAATAAGTTTTCAAGCTAAGGCGTTCGATCTAATTTACAAAGCTTTGTATTCTTTATGCACACTTAAATCAGTTTCATGATGGACCTCAAAGAATTGTATGTTACGCATGTGGTTACCGTATCAAGCACAATAAAGGTTTGTTTGCAGCTTACTATATATTAATTTATCTTTTAGATAAAATCATGGATTTTATCAATTTTAAAGATCGATCAGCGAATTCTCTCAATAGCCGAAAGATTCTATTGAACAATTTCAAATGCGGTGTTCTTTGAAGTGTATATCAAGGTTTCCTACTCAATTCCATATTCCATACAGAGAATTATCCAATGTGATTGTTTACAAATTTTAACCAATGAAATTATCGCATTGTTTCATATAATTAAAGGATAATGCTTATTTTAAAATAATCTTTGAATTTTGAATATCTATTAATCAAATGGAACTTAAAAATTATTGTTCTGAAGAAAAGGCAGGCTTCGCATAAGAAAAGCCAATAGCATCATTTGGGGCAGACATTATGGAGAGCATAATTAGTACTATATAATGTGTCTTTTCATTCAAAATGCATTCTAAAATATCATATTAAATGAAATATGAATTAGGAAAAATGCAGGATCAACATTCAGTAATGTTCTTTTAAATAAATCATATCTATGATTTTCATATATATATATATATATATATATACTGTATATCTTATAAACAATATATATAGCTAATTATAAATTTACCAAAATTTTATCAATTTTATTTTTATGATGAACAATACATGTAAGGAAAACAGACCTGAGCCTAGCCCATTTTAAATTAGATAAATAATGATCAAATGTAGTAGAGGCCGGCACCAATTGAACCATTTGAGAGTACTTATCACTATTACACTATCAAAATGTCAAAAAATATTACAAGGTGACAAAGCGGACTTAGCCTTTTTCTAGGATAGTCCTGGCCAGAGAAAAACATAGATAGATCAAAGAACATCATTTCCATTATTTATTATGCTGTCATAATTTGTTTGCCTATCAATCTGACAATTTTTTTAGCATAAGCTTGTTCATTGTATGCATGTATATACGCTATATACTATAGCACGCTGATGAGAAACTGGGAGGAGTCATATAAATGAATCATATACATATAAAAAGTTTAATTTATATGACTTTCTATAAATATAAATATATATTTCGAAAAAAAGTACATCACTGTTGATATGCTGATTTTGCCATTTTTGTCTCCTTAATAATTTTCATAGGTAAGCTTTGTTATCTATTTTACTGATAATATGACTCTTCTCAGAGTTATAAAAATACTAATTTTACATTACAATATATTGCAGCTTTAGGTACTACAAAAATATATTATTAACAATAAAATTGTAAAAATTACATAATAATGAAAATGACGAGAAGCTAAAATGCACCTAAATTTATACTAACAAATGAAAATATTCACAAATTAATACTATATAGTTGAACATTAAACCGTTTTTAATGTTTATGTTTATTAATCAGTAAATATTTAGTAGTTTTTTTAAACTCATGTAAGCGTTCATATTTTCCATTGGTATTTGGATATTGGTTATCTTTAATTTATAGCATAAAAATTTATTGTTTCATGAATTATTGAATCAGTTCTGAAATAATACATATAAACGTTGTTTAGAATAAGTGTATATAATTAGAATTGTGTTTAAACTATTTTTTACATTTGTTTCAATTGTATTTATATATTTATTTACATAGAGTATTTGAAAATATATGCCTCAATTAAATTTACATACTTTGATAAATTTTAATGATTTGTTTAGTCTAAATTGCTCTTTATACAGTATATATTTATTTCAATTATGATTGGATTAGGAAATCAACCAATAAAATTACAGCCTTGCACATTGAATAGATAAGAACTTAATGCTAGAAATAATTCCAATTACTTATTCTTTAATCCCGTTAGTTTTTCACCTAGGCAATAAGACTTTGATGTTTCCTTTGTTCCCCCAATAATGTTTACATATTCAGCCTATAATCTAAAAATCCTCATGTGCGTTATATATTTAACATTTATGTTTCGAAGGAGATATCCATTAGATCTAATTCTAACAATTCGTATAATCCGTAAATGGCGGTTTGCCTACTGTTAAAGTGGCACGTGACTTCATTCTAAAATTATTATCAATTTGAGGTCAAAGGTCGTCAGCAAATACAATTAATAAAGTTATATTTCCAAACACTAAAGTAATGTTATATTAAAATTCAATTAACATAATTGAGAAAACTGCATATGCATTTGTAATCCGAAAATTGAGAACATTTAAAACCGAATCTTATAATGTGTATAAAAACGCGTACTGTAATCACAGTCTGGCTATTTGCAGTGATATAAACGAAATGAGACAGTAAAACACTTGACCACACACCAGCATTTAATGTAACTAGTCACTTTAAGTAACCAAGTTAATGAATTAGGTATTGTACACATCTCTGTGCTTTTCGAAACATTTTGCTTTTTTGATAATTGTAAAAAACTAAATTAAGATAAATAAGGTCATTAATGATAAACAATCAATTTTCTACATTTCAAAATTTATGATTTTACTACTTTAAAATCAAAGAATTCAGAGCTACACAAGCAAAGTGTATATCTGCCTTCTCTTCATTGAGATGCAGCATTTCATGAAATTGAATACCATTCTCTACTTGCGAAATTCTCTAATTCGTTTGGCGAACCTTTTGTTTGTTTCGCAGGAAATGAAATGGTTGAATTTTTTATGTTCCTTGCATTGCATACGTGGAACAAAACTCTACAATAATCATTATCTACTTGCCAGAGTATTTATTGCTTTTTTCGCTTTTTGTACTGCCAATCGCCAGGCCGTAATTAATGTAGGACTTGTGTACATCTTTATATATTTTACTTAAATCTCATAGAGCAAATTGATCCAACTGCAATTTATGTTTTTACATTATATTAGGTTGTACAGTTTCTCAAATTAATTATCAATCCTTGTCATTTAATAATTCAAAATATTCTTTTTGATAACATTAAACTAATTAACTTTTTTAGATAATATAATATATTCGGGATTTCTAGTTTTCGCGTAACATTCGGGTTGAAAATTTAAAAACGCAGATGTAAGCATTTTCTAAATTTTTGTATTCGAAATATGCATAGGAGGTATGATAGTACACAAATGTTATAAATACAAAAATAAGTTAAATTTTTTAATTTTTTGGGCAAGCAGGTAAGATATTAATCAAGTTGGCTCACAGAAGACCATAAAATATCATGTGGAAGCACTGGTCGTGTTTATTAACATATAGAATCATATACATTTGAAAAACGATATTTATAAATATTTCGGCTTGCCTATTGGCTAACGTATGATACGCAGGATCAAAGCAATTTGAAAAAAGTTGATCATAATATTAAGTCCTTAATTTTCTTTCAAACTCATTTAACACTATAATAACGAACACTCCTTGATAATACGTTTATACCTGATGTTTCAAATGCAAAAATTATTGAATAGAAACAAAATTTCTGCTAACAGCAAATTCAATGAGATTATCAATATATTTGTAAGTACATGTACCTGCTAGTGTTTTTGCTGAATGAATTATGAAGCAAACAAAAAAAGCTTCGCGGTTCTGGTGTTAAGATAGAAAAACAAAAGTATTTTTTTCAAGCACCCATATATATATATATATATATATATCCAATTTACTTATATGCATTGGAATTTAGGGTTCCTGTCATTTCTAATAGTCAAGAAAAGCTGCTTAGAAAACCTTTGCAACTACTTGGAAAATTGATAAAAGTTTGTACATTCATCAAATAATCAGGATTTTAAATCTCAAAGATGCAAACTCGGAATAAATTAGCCAATTCAATGCGGTGGTTTTAAAGGGTCTTTCACATATAATGCTAGATAATTATCTAACTAAAATTTGCCCTCGGAGCCTATCGAAAGCTGACTATTTCTTTCACATTACAACTTTGTTGTCATTGCGCAAAAATTAGAACAACATGCATACTCATATATTGTGGCATAACTGCATCATTCATATATATTAATTTCGACATTGGTAATATGAACTCTGTAAATCTATAATTAGATGAATTTAGTTCTTTTGTAAACTGTGCGATTTTAGCTTAATAATTTCTGTTAATTATTACGCAGTGTCTTTGTTTAAAAGGTTATTGTACAAAACCTGTTTTGTTTGCTAATGTTAGCAACAGTGTACTATTGCTTGATTCCTTTACCAGTTTTTTTCGTATAAATATGTGCGATTTATTCATTTATCTCTTCGGTAAATTCATTTTTTACTTTTAATCTTGACCTGGTATTTTATCTAAAAGTATGTGTTTCTAAATTCGTTTACGTAGTTAAAATGTAGGGCTACAGCTTGGCTGGTATGATCCCTTCAACTGAGGTTAGGTATAAGGTTAGGGACTTTTGTTGTACTGCATTTCATTCATAAATAGAGTTGCATGGCGTTTAGGCATTTTAATTTAGCACGTAGGTTTCACTCACTCTACCCAAGAGTTAGGGCTTCTATATTCGTTATATTANCTTCCCTAACACGATTTCCTGTTTACTTTTGACTTTTATTAGGATAGGGTGTTACAGCAGAGTTAGTTATTAATTTGTAGCACTGGTAAATCCATGCTTCGACTCGAAACCCTCAATAGATAGATTAATAGGATTGCTCGATGATTTCATACCGATTATACTATATATATAAATATATATATAAATATATATATAAATATATATATTTATATATATATATTTATATATTTATATATATATATTCATAAGATACGCTGAGTACACTTTTTTTATACATAGATTCGTTATGTATTTTTTCAAAAATTTATAGATTTGCTTTGTACAAAAAATATATTTATATATACGCTTTGTACCTGTTTTTTTAAAAAAAAGTTTTTTTTAATTTTTAATCTAGTACACTTAATATTACTTGAAAATGCGTATAATTTTTATATTCCTCATCGGTATATACTGTTAGATGTTGGCGCATGCTAACAATATTTTTATTACAAACATAAGAAAATCTTTTTTTAGATGGCTTGTGGCGATCAGTGACTTTTCTTTGGCTCATTTCCACAACATCTAGTTCAATATTAAGATCAACAGAACTTATATCACAAAATTTATCATTCTCAGTCATTCTAAAAAAATATAGAATAATAGTACAAAACGAATATATAAATATATTTTTTGAAAAAATTCCTAAAATTTGACCTATTTATTAGAAGTTGCTCAAATTCTTGTATCTAGACCTTTATGCAGATCTGATAGCACACTAATACTAAAAAAATAATTCGATCAATTTTTTAAAAAATGCGGAGCAGGATTCGCTCTGTACTATGGGAAAAACTGGGCCAGATACGCTTTGTACGCAAAAATCTCGATTCCCATAGTACAGAAAGTATCTTATGAATATATATATATATATATATATAT
>CABFPE010000185.1:386490-400414 GCA_900660155.1 Hofstenia miamia
TATATATATATATATATATATATATATATATGTATATATATATTATAAGTTTAGTGGACAAGCCATTATATATGGGGTAATTTATAAAATTGTCATATTATCCAACATGAGTAGATCTACACATTTCTTGGGGAGGTTCTGAAACTTTTTATTTAAAATGTATTTGTGACACTCAAGATGAATGACATAAGAATATATATATATATATAAATTGCTAATGCAGTGAGATTATCGCAATGCATATATTCCTGAAATAAATTGTCCATCTTCTTTCTTTCCTGAAAAATAATTTCATCACCGACAATTTTTGATTTGACACAACTGTCTAAGTGGAGTATGATTATCAATCAAGTAATGTCTTAATATACAGGAGATAAAATTGAACCATATAATCAATGTTTATTAGTGTGAAATTTAATCCCCTTGATATTCATCTATATCTTAAGGAGAAGCATTGATATCGAATAATTTTACAGATGTTTTTATGATTACGTTTTTGCTAGTTCACTTACGGAATTCATTCTTGACTGCAGTTGACATTTATAATTCTGAGAACATGCATTACAAACAAACATGTTGAAGTGTTCATTCATATTAACAAAGATGTAGTCAATTAGTGTAGGACTATTGTTTTTTATGACAAATTAATTTTGTTTGTAGTGAATTAATTGCGTTGATCCAAAATGTATTGAGGAGATATGTTTGTTTTTTGGTATTATATATTAAATATCAGATATATCTTCTACTTAACTAACTTTATGAATAAATTGCTTATTTTTATGTTTTCTGTGGAGATGTAAGATAATGAAGAATATTTGCATCCCCATAAGAGCAGCATTTTACAATAACTTCTATAATTAAATGATATCAATCAAAAATCAAATTCAGCAGAATAAATTTTAATAAATCATTGATGTGAAAAGAGTTCAGCAAATAGTTTGGTGGAACAAAATCTTCAAAGAATGTGTGTGCAGAAGTGATTTTCATTCAAAAAAATTTATCATTTTTTTCCAAGCTTTTTTAAATCAGTTTTTGATAGGTATTCCTAATCTAGTTTGCTGTACATGTAGAGATGTATTGCGCTATAATGAAAGGACTAGAACGATTTTTCAATTGACATAAATATGTGCAAGTGACCTTTTACGTATAAATAATTAAAAAAGATTTCTGATGAACATTTTGCTTTACATCAAAATATAATTCTTAAAACTTGTACTTTAAATTAGTAAAAAGGAGACCAAATTATTATATGTCAGATGAAAAAATTAAAGCATTTTAAGCTCAATTAAATTTTTTCTACTTATGTAAATTGTAATAAGAGTATTTAAAAGAGACAAGGAAGATACTAGCAGCAGAGAGAGCATTAAACTTAAATGGAGATGTAGATAGGCTGTACATGGCAAGCATAAGGGAGGGAAAGAGCTGCTACGTGTGGAGGAAACTAGAAGCAGAAACACTAGGGCTAAAGAAATACGTAGAAGCACAACCTAGAGGGTCACTACTGGAGGTCACTAAGGAGTTAAGGAAGATAATAACTGAGACTGAAGGAAAGACAGCATACCAGAGTAGGATGGAATCAGAGAGACAAAAAAGGAATAGGCAGAAGGTGATGCATGGAGAATACTGGAGGAACACAGAAAAATGTGACAGAGAAGAAAGAAACAAGTGGTTAAAGAAGGCTGGACTGAACAGAGAAATACAAGCAATGATAATGGCAGCACAGGAGCAAGCAATAAGAACAAACTGAGTGAATAAGCATGTAGATAGAAGGGTGGTAATAAGTGATAAGTGTAGGCTATGTAAGAAACAATGTGAGATAGTAGATCATCTGATAGCAGAGTCTGAGAAGTTGGCGCAGAATGAGTATAAGTTCAGGCATAACAAGGTGGGAAGAATGGTACATTCGAGCTTGACCAGGCAGCATGGGTTAGAAGTAGGAGACAAGTGGTATGAGCTCAAGCCACAAGGCGTCATAGAAAATGAGAAGGTTAAGATACTGTGGGACTTCANGAGACCAGACATAGTAGTCGTAGACAAAGTGAAAAGATTGGGAACAGTGATAGACATAGTAGCACCAACGGACAGGAATGTAGAAAACAAGGAGAAACAGAAGATAGACAAGTACAGGGAGTTGGCACAGGAAATAGAAAAGCTGTGGAAGTTAAAGAAAGTTGAAGTAGTCCCGGTAGTTGTAGGACCACTAGGAGCAGTGAGAAAGAAGCATAAAAGATACTTGGAGGAGTTGGGAGTACCAAAGTGGGGAGGAGCAGTTGCACAGAAGGCTGCATTGTTAGGAACAGCTAGAGTCCTGAGGAAAGCTCTCAGACTCCCTGGGAACTGGTGAGTTCACCGAGCTGAGAGAGATACCAGTATGAAGCTGTGAGAAGAAATGAAATAATAATAATTATAATAATTAACTGCCTAAATTACAGGCCAATCGCTATAACCAACCCTATATCCAAAGTATTTGAAAGACTATTATGCAACCAGTTAAATTCCTACTTAAAAATACATGGAATTTTATCGCCTACCCAATTTGGATTTAGAGCAGGTCTTAGTACTTCAGATGCATTACTACAGTTCACTGAAAGCACCCGTTTTTTCTTAAATAATAACATATGTAGCAGTGTCGCATCATTAGACCTAAGTAAGGCCTTTGACAGTCTAGACTTTAACATATTAGATCTTAAATTAGAGCATTTTGGGTTTTCTGCAGATGCTAGGCAGTTAATCAAAAGTTTTTTACAAAATAGACTGCAGCGAGTAAAAGTAAACAACGAATTTTCAGACTACATTGAAACGGAAAAAGGTGTTCCCCAAGGAACTGTGCTTGGTCCTATTTTATTCAATTTGCATGCAAATGATGTCTGTAAATATGTATATAGTGAAGTAATTCAGTATGCAGATGATATTTGTTTAATCAACAGGCATCCAAGTCCAATCATTGCAAGTAAGCATCTGCAGACAAGCATTTTACAATTTACGAATTACTTTAAACAATACAAGCTGACAATGAACAAAAGTAAAACGCAGTTCATTTTATTTTCACCTAGAAATTGCAAAAACATCGCAGCAGATATCAGTTTAAAAGTATCTGAAACGCTACACCCATCCAACTCAGTGAAATATCTAGGTGTGCAAGTAGATCGGGACTTAACCTTTAATGAGCTAGTCCAAAACAAGCTAAGTAAGATGTCTTCTGGTATTCAGATCATAAGAGAAGCCAGAAAAGTCGCAAGAGTTGTAGCAATATTAGATGCATTTGTAATGAGCCACTTCAGATATGCATGCATTTTGCTTACCGGATTAAGCATAGCACAGCAAGAACAAATAAATAGGTTGTTTAACTGGTCTATTTGTGTAATGTTTAGCGTCAAGAAACCAGCAATTCATAACATTATTCACAGCTATGCAATACTCTCACCTTCTTTTATAATAAAGTACACAAGCATTGTAAATCTATTTAAAAGCATAAATAGATCAACAAAAGGCAATAGCTTCCTTTCACAATACTTTACACATAAAAGCCGATCAAACAAATGCATAAATCTATTTCAAACAAAGAATAAATTTTGGAGCACAGGATACGTCACAACAGCATGTAAATTGTGGAATGATCTAAGTCTCAACATACGGAATGCCCCAAACTTACCATCTTTTAAAAAACTCTTAAAACAAAACCTGCTTAAACACCAACATGACCTAGGTTACTCAAAAACAATGAATGCATGGAGAAAACTTAATGTAAATTAGTATTTTTAACTTGTTATATGTGTGTGATTTTTAAAATTCTTTTATATATGTGTTGTAGCTTAGTTTATTTTAATTTGTACTTGTCTATCTGTAAATATTAACTTTGTAAATGTATATATGTATATATCTATATGCCTCTATATACAATTTCTGTGAATATGTACAGATGTAGTGCAAAAATGGACAATAAAGCTATTTAAGAGTTATTATTATTATTATTATTTATAATAATAATAATAATAATAATGGGCTCTAGTGGCCAAGGGTTAAAAGGCTAGACTGGGACCACGAGGACCCGGGTGTAAGCCCGACCCTACCTTCAATGAAAGTGCAACGAAAAGAAAAGGCCCTCAGTCCCCGGCAGGGCTTAAATGTTCAGAGGATGCGAAGAATCTCCAGTCAATAGGCGGACTCCACAATCCGAAGTGTGGACTCGAGAAGCGGCAGTATAGGATCCACACAGACCAATGGACAACGGCACAAGTGGACTGATGAAAAGAACAGGTTAGCATTGGTGTGTTACAGAAGAAGCAGACCAGATGAGAGGGGTTATAGGAAGAGAATGTTGGAAAAATGGAAAAACGAGGAAACAGGATTAGAAGTCATAGAGCAGAGGCTTGCAGGTCAGGTCAGAAAGTTGAAGCTGGAGAAGAATAAGGTAAAAAACCAGAGCTGAACAGACGAAGCAAAAAGAAAATGAAGTGGCAGATGTAGTAGCAGAAGTAATGGTAGAAACAGCAGAAACCGCAGCTGTAGAAACAGAGGCAGCAATCAAGGAAATGATGAAGAAAGAAATAGAAGACAGAAGTAGGTTGCCAGTACCAAGAGGCATTAAGAGAAGCAAGTTAGCAGTAGAAACAGCAAAGGTTAACAAAGTATTAGAAAGGATAGATGCTAAGAGTGTAACTGAGATAAGCAGGTTAGTGTATGCAGGCGCATGGGAGGTGCTAAAGAATGTAGGCATGGACATGAAGAAGAAAAGACGACAAGATAAAGTAGACAGAAAGCCACATGGGAGAGAAGAATTTAGAATAAAGTGGCAAAGATTAGATAGCAATTAGGGAATATCAGGACAAGTAAAGCGATACAGGACAGTGCAGCGTAGGCAAGGGGAAGACTATAGAAACTGGGAGAGAAGAGCTTAAGCAGAGTTTAGTTGCAGAAGCTGAGAAACTGAGAAAATATAGGGCAAGGGCATATTCCAGGGAGACAGCTTAGCACCACTACTGTTTGCCTACTGTTTGTAGTTAGCTTAATCCCTATCATAGAAAAGTTAAAGGAGACAGGGATAGGGTATAAGATGGAGAAGAATGGTAGAGCAGTGAGTCACCTGTGGTGCATGGACGACCTGAAGATGTATGCTAGTTCAAGGAAGATGTTGCAGAAGCAAGTGGAGACATTGGAGAAAGAAAGCAGAGATTCGGGGTTGGAATTTGGATTAGGAAAGTGTGCTACAGTGACAATGACCAGAGGCAAGTGCATAGATGGAGATGGTTTGAGGACGAGCAGTGGGGATAAGATTGAGGAAGTCAAAGAGGGGTACAAATACTTAGGTGTGATACAGGAAGATAGAACAGATCATGAGGAAATGAGGACAGAAGTCAGCATTGATTGGCAGAACAGCATAAAGGCAATTAATACGTTGGCGATATCAGTGTTGAGATATTCGGCAGGAATAGTTAGGTGGAACAAGAATAAACTGAGAGAATTAGACAGGGAGACAAGGAAGATACTTGCAGCAGAGAGAGCATTCAACTTAAATGGGGATGTAGATAGGCTGTACATGGCAAGGCATAAGGAAGGGAAAGAGATACTAAGTGTGGAGGAAACTGTAGAAGCAGAAGCACTAGGGCTAAAGGATATGTAGAAGAGCAACCTAGAGAATCCCTACTAGAGGTCACTAAGGAGCTAAGGAAGATAAGAGTTGAGAGTGAAGGAAAGAAGGTATACCAGAGTAGGATTAGAATCAGAGAGACAAACAAGGTATAGGCAGAAGGCAATGCACGGAGAATACTAGATAAATACAGAAATATGTGACAGATAAGAGAGCAACAAGTGGTTAAAGAAGGCAGGACTAAAAAGAGAAACAGAAGCACTGATAATGGCCTACCAAAGTGGGGAGGAGCAGTTGCACAGAAGGCTGCATTGTTAGGAACAGCTAGAGTCCTGAGGAAAGCTCTCAGACTCCCTGGGAACTGGTGAGTTCACCGAGCTGAGAGAGATACCAGCATGAAGCTGTGAGAAGAAATGAAATAATAATAATAACTAATAATAGAATAAGAATGGTAAATCATTACTATATTAATGACGTGATTATCGTATTATGCATTAATTTATAAGAAGAAATCAACAAGATGGACAAATAGATTGGCACATTGTTTCAATTAACTAAACTATCCTAACTCTATTAATTAGATTGTTATGTAAACGCCTCAATTGCAGAAGGAACATAGACTCCAATTTTCATTAAATTTAAAGCATGTTCACTGAAAAATGAGAGTGTAACATTAGCAACACAGCAGTTGGAGTGCCATATGTTGTAGCACTTGTCTTAATTTGTATCACAATTCATAAGGTATGCTAAATTTAACATTTATTCGTATAAGTTATGCGAAATCTGTTAATAAGACTAATCTCTGATTACTTAACGAAATAGTTGACTTTTGAGAAAAACTACATTGTTTCAAAGTTGCAAAGGAACTGGGCATGACAATTGTGTTTGGCCTACTGCTTTTTATAGGTTGAACTTGGGTTGGCATTGGCAAAGTTTGAATTAAATATTAAATATTTTAATGTATTTAACTCTATTTGGTAAATTAAGACAACAATGTTAGTAAATTTGCATTTCTGCCATGCTTTGCTTTAAAAGACATAAATGCTTAGAATAATCGCACTTGATTTATTTTTAAGCGTTTCTTAAATACCTAAGTATTGACCTGAAATTGAAATATTCCCCAGCTACTTGTGTGCGAGAGTCTAATTTAATTTACGAAATCTTTATTTTCTTGAAGTAATTAGCAACTAAGTTCAAGCTTATAGTTAGTGTTCTCAAAACTCTTATTCCTTCGATTCAGAACTGACTGTATATAATGGAGGAAGCTCCGTTCGATTGCATGTTAGAATTTCCAGATTTCAAAGAACATGCTCTGAATTCTTGGAGAAAATGAAAGTTTAATAAAGACTTCCGTTTGGTTTATTTAGACTTGCTTAAATCGATGCCTCAATTATACAAAATTAAATACAAATGAGTTCTTAAAGTAAATTTAAATCAATTTTCGTTGTTTTAAGACTGATATAGACAACTTTTCTCTAAGTGTTTTGCTACCTGTCTGTGGCCACCACCTGTCTTAAGAACGTGGTAAGGGACCCATTGTTTTTATCAGTCTAGCAATTTAATTAGCAAATAATACGATATAACACTTTCACACAACTAAAAATGCACACTTAACATTGACAAACAGCAACTATGTGTCAATTAAATTTTCTGGATGAATGTGCATTTTGTGTTGAAAAATACATAACAGGTTACAAAATGTAATTTGCATTAGGTCCATTTCTACTGAGCTCACAATGGAGTTTTGGAGCAAGGGTGTTATTCTAAGATGAAACCATATTAACTTACTTCAGAAAGTAATGTAGATATGTAGAAAAAAGTTTTGCTTTTCATATTCACCTCATAGTATCTCAAGAGATGGAGAACTGATGCTGTAGCTAGGCTTTTTTGTTATGCTCACTTTGCAATTCCAAGAGTGTCAACAAAATTTAATTCAGTCGATCACTGCGGTAAATTTCATCAGCATTTAGAATGTCATAGTTAATAGCGAAATAATTTTACCGTACAATAGAAACATGCAGAATGTTTGCCGGGTTCCAACATTTATTGTTCTTACGTTGACAGCACAATTCTTAGTACCAATCGAAAACCTTGGATGAAGCCCTTATGCAAAGTGCCGAGTAGAGACTTGTATTAACAAAGGAAAACCTGGTTTTCGAGAATGAATGATAACAGGATAAATTGTTAAGGGAATTGACTGCTTCAAAATTGCATTTTGTCTACTGACTTTCATGTGTTTTAAGCATTTGATCTTATAGATAACAAAATGCTTAAAATATAAATTGTGGAATTTTTGTTTTAAACATGCTTAATATACTCTTTTGGTATTTGTTTCATGCTAAAAAGCAACGATTTTTTTTAAACACATATGTTTGTTGTTGGTAAATAAGCCCTCCCTAAGACAATTTTTTAGCTACGGCCTGCCTAGTGGCATTGAAGCTTTTTGAATTTTATTAATATTTAAAGCAAGTGTATGGCGAATTTGTCAAATGGGAAAATTTAGGTGCATACTATACGCATTCAATCTTTTCACTGGCTTCCAAATATCAATCATTGTACAAAAAAGTATAATAAACGTTTCATTTTAAAATAATCTAAGATCACATTGATTAAAGCATGCAGTATACAAAAAAAATTGACGACCCTTCCAATTTCAATATGGAATGAGGCATTGACAATGACCCCTAGTGGGAAAACAGCATGCAAATGAGTGATAAAATTGGTGACGTTTCGGTAGCAATAAATTAGAGAAAATTAATGTTTATTAGTGGTGTCATAGTAATGAAAAGTAGCTCCATTCTATATTATCAAAGATCTACCGAAATCTCAACATCATTATTTCACTAAATAAGACATGTGCAGTAGCATTCTGAAATGCCCAGGTAATACGGATAAAATAGTGAAAAAGCATCGAAACGACTTCATTTGATTAAACTTTTCCATAAAATATGGAATTTACACATTTCTAACTTAGTATTTTTAATAATAAAATATTTCAGAAAAACCCCACAAATAGTATATTTAAATATTCACGAATAAATTAGTAAAGTACAGGAGTCCATTGAATTGGACAAGATGTCATTGCGTTCTTGCCCTTGAATTTATAAAAGCAAAACCAAATTCACAAATGTTCTAAAGTCATGAAGTGTTATTAGATATTGCAAATTTGTTTAATATATATTTGACATTTGACTTGTGTGTCATCCACAAGAAATATGTTGACATTGACGATTCTTTGTTTTACTACATTCCATTGTAATTTTGAAATGTCATTTAACTCGAAATTTTCTATCTAACAAGATTTTATCAAAATGATTAATTTGATTACAGTAAAAGTCCAAATTTCTGGAAACATAATTTCTAGACTCATATTTTACGGGACAACCAAATTATGGGTCGTGATTTCCTCTTAAGGGGATGACAGGCTATCAATTTTTATGACCAATATCAGGGAAGGAAAATGGTTGAAGAATGTTAGACATAGGGTGCATCAATCGGGATATTTTATTCGAAATAAAAATTAATTCTAGCTTTTATTATTGTAGTTGGTTAAAAATGTGTAATTAAAAATTATAGTATAGTTTAGTATAGTGTATTAAACAATCAATGCTGATTTTATTAAATTTAAGAAAGCAAGGCCTGGTCAAGAATAATACCTTATTATGAAATTGCCACACATTTATACATGCGTAGTAAATGTCAAAGTGCATTCATATTTAAAATGTTGCATTTTAAATTTCTTGTATTAATATTTATTGGAATTGTTATTATTTATTGCTGCAATTAACATACGAGCGATAATTGGCACTCAGTAAAATCACCCTATATTTTTCTTCTCTATTACAAAAAATGAATTTAACCTTAAACAGCCTGGCTTACGTTTTAAACAAAAAACCGTTTTTCCACATTTACAAAAGAATTTTCTCCAAGCATATTAGCAAATTTAAAAATCTTGGGGTATGGGTAGGTATAATGGGGAACATACTTTTTGGCAATGTTGAACATTTCTATTAAAGCTTGTTGCCGCAGTGCTTTCAGATTGATCATAACTTTAATAGCTTTTGAGCTATAAGCGTTTAAATATTTTTAAAATGATCATGAAAATTGTTCAAAAATCTCTGGGCTTTTCAGGGTTAATACCTCAAATTTTGCAAGATTCCAATTTCCTCTCTCTCTTTCTCACTGTCTTTTGGGTGGGAAAAATATTGTCCGCACCAATATTGTTAAGCGAAAATTGACCTCAAGTTGTATCCAATGTGCAATAATCGATATAATTCAACAACGTTTGCTTGTTTGGCGCTACACAGTTACACCAATTTAGAAATGCTATTCCTGAATTGGAATACATTTATTCAAAAATCTTACTACAATCGCAATTAAAACAACATAATTAATAATATATTTAGCATTAATCTAAACAATGGCAGATATTAATTGGGATTTGGTTCGTGAGAAGCTTCCGTATGAAAAAACTCCGCAGCAAAAAGAACTTAGAAAAAAACTTTTTGATGAAATTGATGATAACGCCAGTGGGAAAGTATCGCTTGCTGAGATGGATGCAGCCGTGCGTCTGAAATGGAATTTAGAAGGCATTGCGACGAAAAACGCGATTGATGCTGCTTTTCATGCATCTAAGGTAAACATTTCTAAACGAAATACTCAGAACTATCCATTTTGAAATCCGAAATTAACACAGAATAACATTTTAAAATAGTAATATTTTTGCATCTATTTTGTACTAAGTTAACAATCGATATGAGGGCTTTCAACAATTTAGCAATTACCAGCGAAAAACAAATTGTCAACGATTATAAATATAACGATTGTGTATTTGAATTTAATTTACAGATCTTTCCTAGAACATGTAGCGCACAAAATGTTTTTAAATTTGTTTAGGTGGGACCCGTCTCCCTAATTAAGCTTAAAAAAATTTTTGATATATTATGACATGACCTTGACATGTGTATATATAACTCAACAATTCTTTTCGCACATTAATCTGTAAGCCTTGCTCTGAGTCCTAAAGTAGGATCTAAGCAAAATAGTGATTGGGTCATTTTTAGAAGTTTTAATTTCTATTTCTCTTGACCTTGCCCTTCACTGTGGTCTTCGGTATAACTATTTGACTTAGATCCTAGGTCAGGACTTAGGCAATACTTCTGGGAATATATCTTGAAAAAAAATTTGCCAAATCCACTGAAAATTTATAGAGTTACAATTTATTAAATTTTCAAAACTCGAAAAAGCATATTTTAAGAAAATCACATATTATTTCAATTGCAAATTCAATACATAAAGAAATTGTTAATCGTCCGCTTGTAGTAGTTTTAAAAATGTTCATAAAAAATTTTTTATCGATTTTTTTTAAAACATTCAGAATCGAGCAAATTATTTACGAATTGGTTTAGAGATTTTAATAAGTTATGAAAACAATCATTTTGAAAAAATAGTGCATTGCACCTCTATTTGACATATTTCTACGAGGTTTGTTCCCAAACCTATATAAAGTATTGCTCATTTAACTATGACATTCAAACTGTTTCTCTTAGTTACCAAAAATATTCTTATGCGCGACCTTCAAATATAGGAAATGTTATAACTTCAACTTTGAAGTTTTGTTTCATAGTGAGCATGAGCAAACCATCTTTCATTTGCTATAGCAATACGATGGACTTTGCACTTCTGAAGGAATATTCTAACTCCAGCACGCTCTGCGGTTTGAATATCATTGAGTTGATGACGAATCCATTTGGCGCATGGTAATGAAAGATTCAGATCTTGCAAAATTCGATGTACTGTGCACTGTGCTAAGGAAAGCTTCGTGTTAGAAACTTTTCAGATATTCAGCTGCTTGGTGTAATTCAGAAGTTCCTTCATTGAGTTAGCAAGTTCCTTCCTCTCTGGCCCGCTAAAGCTTCAAGTTCTTTAAACACTAATGTGATTCCCATCATAGACAGTTATTCGTCCATGCATTTATGTGGAAATACTTCTCCGATTATGAAAAAGATTCAGTGAGCAATTTTCCATTTGCAAAAAAAAATTTCACCACATATATCTATTCTTTCACCATATGAGTAAATATAGCTATGGCTCAAATTGATGACACGTAATAATATTATTTATTTCTATGCAGAGTATTAATCAGTACATTATATTGTTTGCTTAAAAGATCAGATATTGTGCAAGAAATCACATACAGTTATGCACAAACTTAGTAATCAGAAAAGGGATTATGATTGAAATATTTGTATCATTGTCTCAACAAAAAATAAATACTTTTTCTATTTTAGAAAATTCAAAAATCAGAAAAAAGCAGTGATGACTACATTGAGTTTCGAGAATTTCGTTACTTCTTAGAACAGTTGAGAAGATACATTGAAATTGATGTGGCCTTTAAAAAAATTGACGAAGATGGCTCAAATAAGCTTTCATTGGAGGAATTTGAGGAATCCTACGATGATAATCTGGCTAAATTTCTAGGCGGTGTTGATGCAAAGACTGCGTTTGCAGAGTGTGATAAAGATGGAGGTGGACAAATCCGCTTCCGGGAATTCGTTGAATGGGCTCTTGAAAAGAATATTGAAATAGATGTAGATGATGACGCTTCTTGAGTGGGTGGGAATAAAACTTTAGATAACTGAAAATATATGCATGCTATTATAATACAAATATATATTTTACATGTAAAGCATTTACCAGAATAAATTTAATAAATTCTAAAATCTATATATATATCATAGTACTGGAACGTACATATAAATAGAATTCAAGATTGAATCATTATAAATGTTAAGAATAAATTTTTTTAAGAAATCATTGATTAATGTCGTCATTCAAACCTGGAATTCACTTCCTAAAGACATAAAAAACGCTGAATATTTGAAATCCTTTAAAAATCATTTAAAAATTTTCCTAAAGAAAATATATATTTCCGTAAAATTATGGTTAGAACAATGCTTATGCGATAACACGTCATTGAAATAGTATTATATAACTTGTCAATACCTGGAAGATTCGTTTTGAAATTTGTGACCTTAAATAGTCTATTCAGATATATTATCAGTTATACAATTGTAAAAATTGATCTAAACAAATCATCCATCTTTGAATTTGTTTTTTAGTTTATTAAGTTAATTAGTCCTTTTCAAAATTAACATTACAAAATACAAAATTAAAAATTCACCAAATTTAGAATTTTTTAACAAATAAAAAAAATAAGTATGCATGTATATAAAATTAACATTACAATAATTTCTGATGAGAAATTGTAACAAAATACTTTATATAATTTACAAAATCTTCAATACAAATATTAAAAATTATCATTTAACAATCTTCCAAGTATGTTAGCTATATATATGAATGTGGCCATTAATTCATAATGAACATTTAAATTAAATTGATATCAATTTCATTTAGAGGAGTAAGATTTTGATAAATTTTCTTTTTTTTAAATGTAGAGCAATTAATACTGTTCTTAAAATTGTAAAGAAAAGGCTCATTCGTATGTAACTAATAGCGTCTGCATAACTTCAATTAATTTTATTCCTTAATTTTGTATTATATACATTTGCATTTGAGCAAAATTTCACTGACAATAGTGAATACATAGATACAGTGTGCGAATTTTCAAATTTGGTAGAACACAAATTACCGAATTGAAAGAGCCTGTTATATCACAACATTGGTTGTGTCAATTAGTTGTAATAATGTCGTGTATAAATTTATAAAAGATACAGCTCATGGCGCCGCTAAAAATCTTGGTAGAAGGCTACTCTTAGGTTGTATTGATTAGTGCTTTGTACTTATATTACAATGAATATTTATGCTGAAGCTTTGTGGGTTATGATTTACAAATGCATATTAGGTATTGTAAAAAGCGAAAAAAGTTAAACTACTTCTACGTTTTGTCTAGTGACACAGCACATAAATGAATTTCAATTTTGATGTTTAAGAATGAAGAGATCTCAATGAAAACTCTGAATTCATTAAAGAACTCTCGTGACATAAAAACGTCTAAAAGATATTGCAGTTGCTACCTCAAGTTTAAAATGTAAGACAGGATTAATTGTTCAGTGTAAAGATTCTTGGATAACTTTGCAATGGACGTTCAGTATGCATTGCAGAGATAAATCCACAAATGACTAAAAATATGGCAATTGAATCTCTAGTGAAAAAGTGAACACCCGTTAATGTGAATTAAACATTAAAAAATGTTTTTCTCATTGATAGAATGACTGTTCACCTGACATAAGTTCGTGCAAAGCAATATATATATATATATATATATATATATATAGCTCGGGACCAACTGCATTTTTTATTTTAGCACTCTTT
>CABFPE010000185.1:400584-423373 GCA_900660155.1 Hofstenia miamia
TATATATATATGAGTGGGTTGTTAGTAACGAATTTCTTTGTAAGTTTGTCAAAAATTGTCTATCCTCTGCCAAATTAAAACTGCAAAATGATATTTCTTAATTAATCGATCTTCAAATATTAGCTGGTAGTTTTAAGGACAGTACCAACTATAACGCAAATTAATTGCACATTACGCTTTCATTTTTGTTTTCTACTTTAGTTTACTAATACATATGGTTTCTATTGTTCTTCGTAGTTTGCAACCGAGATGAAGTGTTTGGTATGGCAAACAAAAAACTTCCAGGTGTGGGGGATGTTTTACAACATTATTTCTTTCTTCAGAAGAATACGAAAATATTGAAACGTAAGTTGCTTGAAGTTACTGCTTTTGATGTAAAAGCTGTATGGGAACGAGCATCAATTCCAACTGTTTCAAACAATGGAATAGTTCACATCATTGGGAAATACCTAAATAAGCTAACGTAACATCTATCATGAACATGTCTGTTAGACAAATCACAAAAAGGCACTTAAAAATCGAACAATTAGAAAAAATACGTTTTTCCTGTTATTCGATGTTGATTTTGTAAATGTAGCAGGTTTGATTTATGTAAATGTGCCGAAATATGAGCAACAATTTCTTTGTGATCAAAGAGGATCTCAAAGCATGATAATAGGAAACGTAGACATTGAAGCAACACGTAAAATGCAGCAAAATGCCTTAGACAGATTGATATTGGAGTCCAGAGGCAAGCTTTTGTCTTCCAGTATACCTTCGTCTCGCACATTCTGTGAAATATCAGCGAACAATAGGGATGATGATCAAATTATTAGTGCATCATCAGAAGAGGATTACCGATCTGATATGGGTCAGAATCCAAGTAGAAACTGCTTATCCTTAAACAACTTTGCCGTAGAATGCGAAAGATACAGAATCAGCAATAGAGCCGGTGTGGCTCTTGCGACTGCCCTTCTACAAGATGCTGGACTTGTTTCTGAATGCGATTCAACATTTGTCATTGATAAATCCAAACTTGCACGGCAACGCAAGAAGTACGGCAAACTTTTAGCTGAAATACAACTATTTCGGACATTACAGCCATATATTTCGATGGTTGCCGTGATGAAAGCCTACAATTAGATGGCACTATGGAAACAAAAGAGCACTATGTCCTTGTTGCTGAACCAGGGTCTCGATCATGTTTCTCCTCGAAGTGGATCAGCTTATTCTGTCAAATCTGAGATTGTCGATTTTCTTCAAGAAAAAAATGGCAAAAATTTACATGCCATTGGATGCGATGGTACGGTTGTTAATATTGGTGCACACAGTGCAATTATAGCGCAGCTTGAAATATTTCTGGAGAGGCCTTTTCACTGGTTCGTTTGTCTGCTGCATTCTAATGAGCTGCCATTGCGGTATGTTTTTATGTCACTAGATGGAAATACGACTGAGCCCAATAGTTTTAACGGCTCAATTGGCAGTCAACTTCCGGGTGTCGAGACTTTAGATGTTGTAAATTTCTTACCAGCATACGTTATGGTTGGCAATATTGAAAGCGACGTGGTCAAAGACTACAGTTCGGATCAGTTGTATCTTTACAACATTTGCCATGTAATTCAATCGGGTGATCTTAACATGGCAAAACATTTAAAAACAAGAAAACTGGTAAATTGAATCATGCACGTTGGCTGTCAATGGCAAACAGACTTTGCAAACTGTATATTTCAACAACTGATCCAACACCAGAACTAGTAGTACTAATTGAATTTGTTATTAATGTATACACACCGACGTGGACTAAGATACGAAGTAATCCTTTTGACGGGCTCAAAAACCTTCACTACTTGATAAAGGCAATAAGCGAATTTGGAAACGAATATCTTTCCAAAATATCTCGAAGAGTTATCCAACGAAATTGCTTTTTCGCTCATCCGGAAAACACATTTCTTTAGATGATAGGTGATGAGGAAAAGCAAGTGAGAATGGATGCGATGGAAAGAATCTTCCATTATCACGGTAATCAAATTCAACTACGAAAATTTAAACTGCCCGAATTGAATTGGAACACTAGATCCTAGAAAGAAATGATAATTGGGATACTATTATTGGCACAATTCCTTCGTTCTTCTTTGGAAAAACATTTGATGAGTAGATGGCATTAAAAGATCACGTCATACATTCTCCATTTGTCCTTCCGCAGTATCCGTATCACACTGTTGGTGTGGAGCGCATGGTGCAGTTGGTGAAGCATGACCCCATAACATTCTTCAAACTATTTAAAAAAGAAATAAACGACATTCGTTTGAAAGCAAACAGGACTACGAAATAAAAAATTGTATAACAAGTTTGTGCGGTTATTTGAAATTAACCAAAAATAGAGTACATCGCGCTTATCGCTACGTCACTAAAATGCTCCTAAATGTAAATTTTTCCAAGTTTCTCAAGATACTCCTCAACAGGCATTTGTTGACCTAGGCAACGCCGCAGGTAAAAATTGTCATGTCTTGCGCGATATGTTAATGGGTTCAAGTGCTGTCCAAATTTATGCTATAAACTAAATAGAAACAAACACCAACTTAGACCTCAATCAGAAGAAAAGGATTATTTAACAACCCACCCTAATATATATATATATATATATATATATAATACCCTATAAGTCGCTTATAGCAAAATTAAACTTTTATCGAATTATATATATATATATATATATATAAACTTTTATCGAATTATATATATATATATATATATATATAATGAGAAACACGACTACTTATACAAAAAAAGTGAAAAATATTTTCTTTAGTTTTTAAACTGATTTCAACGTTTAAACAATTATGATTAAATTGTCCATTTGATAAATATGTCATAAATTTTTATTGATTTTGATGTGTTCTATTAAGGTTTCGACGTTTATCAACTGAGGTAGAAGAGTGTCGTCTAAGGATTCAAATGGTGCTTCACTGACACGCTGAGCTTTGTGACAAACGGCGGTTGTACGCAATTCTAGTCCTAATTCATGACATATTCTCCTACAGAGAGCACCAGTGTCCTTAAAAACTGTCATCTTTAAGTGAAAGTGAGGCAAATGTAATTGTGACAGTTCCGCAGATTGCACAAATCTTTGCAAGGTTGTATCTAAAATAAAATGTCTGAGCATTTTCAATAAGCAGAATTGCTAACCGCTCAACACGTCCAGGTTCTCAGCGCGAGTTGACTGCCCACGAACAAGCTCTCGAAGGACAGCTTCTATCTGATTGGCAGTTACGTGATCGTATGTCGTCTTTTCTCTAAGCGTACCATGCGGTGTGAAATCATCGGTAGCCATGCCAAACTCACCGTGGATAACAAAGGTTTGCAAATGATGCATGAGCCGCCATTTTGAAATTAAACGTTTGGAGTTCTTACCAATTGCGCAAACAGATAAACCTAAAAAATTTACTATTATTTTATCTTGATAGCAGTAAAAAAGTAACTGCTCATCAAAGGATTCTTTATTTTGAAAAATGCAGTGAGATTTACTATCAGCAACACTAGCATTATAAACAATTCGTTGTTACAACAAGCAAATATTTCCAAATCAATATTGGGTTTGGGCAATAATGACCTTTTTGAAAATTACAAAATTGCCTGGTAGTTTCAATTTTTGTGAAAAAAATATATCATTTTTTAAAATAACAAACAAAATCGATAATTTTGATAATTTTTTGAAATAATGACAGATTATATGAATTGTAAATGGTCTTTTTATAGGCTTTTGAGATCAACGAGTTTGATTTTACGATAAGCTAAGCTTTTGCTATCCAAAATTTCGGAAATCCAAGATTGCCGCCATTTCAACCATGATAGCGTCTGAAAAATAAGTTTAAGAAGAAAATACAAATATTCTCCATATGTCTGTATTGCAATAACTACTTTTATAGGTTTTCATGGTGGAGTAGTTTGATTTTTGCTAAAATAATATTTCCTCAATCGCAGAAATCCATTATGACCACGATTCAATCAAATATACGAAAGAATTGTGTTGCCTTTTAAAAATTATATGATGAATTTAAAAGTGGATTATTATTCCTTTATTTGAGAAACACTTAGCTATAGGTATTCACCATTCGCATTAATATTAATTTTATTGTCGAAATATAAATGGATTCATAATTTTCTGTCTTCAAGAATGGAATATCACAAGGAATTTTAGAATAAAGAAAAAATCAAATGAAACTCTCTCCAAATCTGTAAAGTTAAACACAACATAAAAGTAGAATTTGATAAATTTACAGAACAAAACGTCTCCATTTCGACCCTATACTCAAATTATTTCTTATATTTTTAACATAAATTCCAGTCTAAGTAACTCATCGGCATTCTGCCATATTTCATACTCAGTTTTCATAAAAGTGATTATTGATGGTCCAAGTTCTTTTGTGGTGACATTTTGAAACGTTCCTTTTCTGGGAAATATCCGATATTGTCCGACATGGTATGCAATTCTTCCCAATAGTTGGTCTTCTGTAAGCATATTGATCATATTCAATAACACAGATCCATTGTGCGTTTCATTTTTCATTAGGTTTTGCTGTTTCAAAGACAGTGCATTAGCTGCCTTCACTGTTGTACAAATACCATTTTCCATTTTTTTAGCCAAATTGACATTTTCCAATACATAGTCATGTTTGAAACAATTCCAATTTCAGCTTTTTAAATAAAGGCTACAGAACTATTCCTCATCTAATTATCATCTGATTCAGTACCGAATATGTGAATCATTTTAACTGTAGCATCATAAAAAGCTGCTTCACTAACAATTGTTTTCATGTTATTGCTACCATTGCAGTCTATGCTTAGCACATACATGATGAACTATGATTCCACAGTATCATTGCACATAAACATAGACACAGCAAGCATTAACTTGTTTCAATCCTTATCTATCAGAACTTGCTTGACTTAACAAAAATAGGCAAGAAATGTGAACTATTTTTCTACAAAATCTCTCAAATTTTAAAGAATTTTTATATCTAATTAGTTCTACAGATGTGAAGGCAGCTTCATATGGTGTTTTCAATAATCTGAATTGTGATATTCGCATGCTTGAAGACAGAAATCATATGAAGCTAATGACATTGTTGACTATGAATATTGATGTTATCATGAATTGTGAATACATATATTTGTGTTTCACTACAAATTGAATAATATACTACTTCTAAAATAATCATAACGTGTATATAGGTTAGCAAACGGTTAGAATATATTCCAAAATATCGGATTGAATGGCTATCAAAATATATGCTACCCTATTGGATTGAGTGTAATTTATTTTAATAGAATAATCAAACTACTTGACAACAAAGCCTACTAAAATGCATACTTCAAAACAACCCCAGGAAGAGTATCAGAATTCGTTGATTAAATTATCCTTTTCAAGACGATATTGCCCCCATCCTAATCAAAACGCGTTTATGAACAAATAAAAACTATTGTACCATTAAAGAAAAAATTGTACATTGCTTACTCATGTTGTAATGTTGTTTTTTTCTAAAAGGAGCAATATCGGAAAACTAGTCTGTAATTGATGAAAGAAAAAATCTATTGTGATCATATGAACCAATATTGATGGCAAAATTCAAATCCATAAATAAGGTTTTACACATTTTAAAAAGCAACATTTCCATATATAATAAACCAGAAGCGTTTGGTGATAAAAGTCTATTGCGGAAAATAATCTCTCATTATAATTGCTCTGTAGTTCCAAACTATATTTAGATGCCACTTATTAACTGTTTACACTAATCCTTAAACTAAACCTAATACCAACTTAACCCCCAACCCCACCCTAACCATTTACGATGTGGAAAAACTAATGAATACGACAAATGCTAATAGATTCACTTGCAGCTAATTATGATGAGAGGAATCATCTGAGAGCAAGCTTCCTGAGACCAAGATTCAGGATATTCATAAGTTTTGAAAACAATCTCCAAAATACGTATCAATATCAATAATTGACTGATGAATAATATTAATTGACAATAAAAAGTAACTTATCAAAGTTAAACTTAGTCGGAAATTTTGATCAAGAAAGTTAACATAATGAGGCTCTACCAAATAATATTGAAAGAAGATGATGCAACATATTTCTGGAAAGACAGTATGAAAAACATAAAAACTAATTTTTAAACTAGCATAGGATGAAGAATCAGCTTTAGGAATTTCCTAAAAAATAATTATTCCATTTTTTTGTGTCAATGACCCCTGTAACTATAAAAAAAACTTGTCTCTAGTTTATTACTATACAGTATATTACCTAGCTTTGAAAAATGGCAGTATTTTATGTGCCTAAGAACACTTCACAATAACTAATATTGTCCATAAAAACGACTTAACGAAATATTTTTGTGTGCTGTTTAGTATTATAAGCAAAGGAAAATTCATTTAAAACTCTTATCTATGGAATTTTTATACTTAGGTTAAAAAGACAAAAAACCAACCACATGCTTGCTTTTCTAATGGAGATGCTGCGGAAAGCGCAAGGGTTTCGAATCGTGAACCGGTAACAGTAGGTAAATTTAGCCATGAAGAATATCCCAAAACAGAAAATTCATTGTCTTCTTTTGATATGAATCGTACTCTCGGAGGGTTGAGTGAAGGAAAGTGGGATGCAGCCTCATTATAAAACTTTAGGTGAGAAATCTCTGGTGAATCAACTACATAAAAATACGTATCATAAAAGAAATTATACACAATTTCAACTACGCTTAAAGATCATCATGCTGGGAGAGCTGAGATAGAGCCCACCGATACTCTGCCGTACAGTAGGTTGAAAGAAATTTTTAACAGAATCTATCTAACAAGTAAACGAATTTTACGTTTTAAAATGTTGTGAAGAATAATAAACGAACTCTCTTCAATGACAAACACGCTTGATTTTTGCTCATAAATATTGTAAACGTGATTGCGAATTCATCATGTACTGTAGAGATTGTAGCTGACAAAAGGATCCGACACCGATATTGAGTGTGGTTATAATCATTGGTGGTTCCTGTGGGGACTCTAAATTTTAGTATTTACCGCGTAATGATGAAAATATTGTAGTATGAGTTCATTAAATATTCTTCTCAAATTTATATCAGTTTCAATTTCCATGTGTCAGAACATTGTAAAACGATTTATTATATGACGGTGCACATAGCTGAAGAATGAAATTTCAAGCACTCATTATGATGAAAATATGATTGATTTGGCAATCCCTTCCAATAATAATTAACATTGCCAATGAAACTGTTGAATATTCCAATGGGATTAATACTGCTGGAACATCAATATAGTACAGAGAAGCTTTCCGATTTCTTCGATTTTCTTCAGATGAAGCAATGAGGAGGCCGTGCATAAATGGTTATATAATTAACCAAAAAGTTTCTGTTCTGATGGAATTCTCTAGTTTGTGGATCGCTTAGACAGATACCTCGAAAAGAGTAGGGAATTACGTCAAGATTGTGGGTTTGTTATAAACAGTAAATGAATAAAAGTACGGATAATTTTTTAACATTTAAACATACTCAACACATCATTTTTCAATATTGGGATGTCAATGAAATTTAGATAACACCATTTTGGTTCCGATTATTGGCAACATAAAATATAGTTTAAATCAAATTCATTATCTTGGCTAACAAAACTGGGCGATTTTGTAATTAAGACTAATCTCCAACAGTTTTAATTTTACTTAATATTTGGTTTTTAAAAAGTAACTTCTTTAAGAAAAAACAAGTTTCTCATACGATTAATACTACATAAAATAACTAAAACAAGATTTCAGCGAAAAATATGTATTGTTTGAAACCCTAGAGCAAGTATTGGCATATATAATAGGTCTAGTTAAGAAATATTGAATGCTTTAAAAATCTGTTTTTTCAAAGATTTTTTCAAATGTTGTTTTCATAAATATAAACTATTTCACGTAAGGATTTTTCCAATAGTGGAAATGCTCGCATAGTGAAAAAAACATACGAAATTTGGTGTTAAAATTGTTATATCAAACACAAAAATAGTCAAATGGCCCCAACTTGTCTCAATAGCATCACACGTTCATTGAGTTATGGAGTTTCTACAGTTTAATAGTGCAAAGCGTTGTTCTTTCAGTTTGTGTTGTGTGTTGTAGCTTAAGAGAAAATGAGAATCCAACTCCAACGTAATCATTTCCGGAAAATCCTAGTTTTTTTGTGGAAACATTACTAAAGAGCTTTCTACCTTAGCAGCATGGATTTCATTCATGGAGACTTAAGGAATCGCGTCAAAAACGAAGCTTACATTCTGTCACCATCCAACTACTTTGCATAATATAGAATGCATCTTGAAAAAATACATTTTTGAAAAAATAAAAATTTTTAAGCGTTTTTGTTAAAGGTTTCGTTGTTCTTCCAACCCTGATACTGCAGTATCAGATAACTGCAGCAGACGGTGAGAAAGATAAATGCGAAATCATGAAAAATTAGTAAATAAAAAGCGCAGCAATTAGCCATACCTTCTGAATACTGCGGAGATGTATTGGATTCATCAGTTTTGGCTAATTTCAATTGGTCTAATCCGGGAGTATCACTTCTCAACAAGCGATACTGAAGAGGAGCATCTTTGAGTTTGTAATTTGAATTCAATTCCTTCAACAAAGAATCACGAACGTCTTTTAATAAGTGCTTAAGACCAATTCCCTAAAATTTGGCACTAAGTACAAAACAAGTGGAAAAATGTTTTGCTATATTTACAGCTTGTAAACGAAAAAATTAGATCAGTCAATGAAATTTGAAATAGTTCAACGCCAGTCTAAAATAATTAAATACAGAACAACTAAATAATGTAAATTTAATGACAATTTAAATTTTAAGAGAATTAAATCGAAATATCGGAAATTATTATAAAGATCCCTAGAACTCAGAATGAATTCCAAAGATGAATATATATATTCATTAACTGTATATATCCATTTTCAAAAAATTAAAGTAAATGGTAAAGTCAACTTAAACCTTTAAACCTCTTGGAATTCAAATATTTCTGCATAAACTATTACAGCGTAGGTTATTTCTGCTTGATCTCTGAAAACAGGTTCAGGAATAAAGATTTAGAATCAACATTAGTAATTTGAACATTTTTTCACTAACTCATTAATTGTCAACAAATATTTCTATTCTATTATCTATTAATATGAAGATTCAAAATAACAGAGTTTTCCACGCGAATGCTTAAAATTTACGCACTAATGCTAAGCGAGTATTCCAACCGCACTACTCAACCGCGATACAGAACGAAATCTAGTTATGGATATTTGAATAAATATGACTCAATGAGTAGGCTTAAACCTCCATTAAGCACGTTTACATTTCATATTTAAATGTAATTTATTTAAAACGAGTGCACAAACATTGCTTGCTAGCCTTAAATTTCAATTTAAGTGGTGAAATCATTCTATTTGTCAAAATTATCATGACAATTAAGGCGTTCTTGTCCAAAAAAACCAAACCTGGAAACAGTCGTTAAAACACATTATTAAAAAAATATACATTTTAAAAACTTGTCGTTTTGAAATTTAAATATTAAAACAGCAATCAGTGACACCAATATCAAGATCAGAAAGAAAGCGTTATCATCTTATATAGCTTTAACTCTTTGAGGCCCTTAAAGAAACTGAAGCAGCTTTAGTAGTAAAAACGTAGGATTAGCATTAAGCGGATGGAAAGAGGCACACTCGCCAAAATTAACTTTTTAAATGTATCTATGAAACCACAATAAGGTGGTGCAACCTAGTTGCTTATAATCCATATGGGAGTCCATTAATGATTGCCAAAAAATGAATGGCAAGAAACTAAAAGCAATATAATATTTTTCGCACATATTGGTTGACAAACGCCCTATTTAACCCCATGATTCGTTAAATTATATTTACTGCCAAATCAGTGATTAGATTGATCAAACAGGAATATCATGCTAAAGTATAAAAAACAAAAATTTTGAGGAGCAATTAGCAACTTTATAAGTATACTAAATTGCCATTATCATAAGATTAGTCCTACAAAATAGAAATGTGAATTATATTAGTCTAGAAAAACGGATTTGTTTAGGTGGGACAAATATGTATCGCCAAGCCTCAGAGTGTTAATTATATCAAGGTAATTTCAAATGTTACATTATGAAACCTAGTATATAGTGAAAGGATGAAATTGGTTACTACAAATAAACCCACTTACGAAGGAACCGCAAGCAACAAACGAAAGCTCCTAATATGTCTAGGAAAGTTAGAAAGTGTAGAACAATTGCTGAAAAGGTCATTTCAGAAAACCCACTTTCGCTACAATTAGCAGACGATAAAAGGGAAAATGGAATGAAATGGATTTAAACAATTCTAATATTCATGAATGAAACAGCTTCTCAATTTTATGAGGCAAATTTTATCAATTACAAAAAAATACTCCTCACATTACACGAATTTTTTCTTGTTACAAAATATTTCTGTCGCGCGATGGCGTATGAAAATTGATTTCGTGTGCTATCTTAATACATGGCATAAAAAATATTTTTAGCAATTGCTCTAATTGGCCTGCATTTTTATACCGTCACGAAATCTTTCTGCATTGTGCAGCAATATGCATTTACGCTGCTTTTCTTCAAAAGAAATCTTTGTTAGATTTTGGGGCAATTTGCATTTTATTCGCCCATAATTTTCTTAAGAAGTAATACAAAAAAGTATTTTTAGCGATTTCTCTAAATTGGTCTGCATTTTTATGCCGTCACGAAATCACGATCAATTAAGATAACAAATCAGATTAATTAAATCCATTTCATATTTGTTTTTATAATTTTATTGGACTTTTTAGTTCCTTTTTTAGTGAAATCATTGTACCAAAATATTATGTGTATTCTACATAGACGCGCCTTTATACACGGATGAACAAGATAATATAATTTGCTATCCTTTTTCAAAGGTTTCAATTCACTCGAACAACAAATAAATAAACCAATTAGTGTTAGGAAATGAATCCATTATTGGCTTTAATTGCAATAATAATCAAATAATCGGAAATATAGGTTTTCAAATGTAAAAAATTGAAAATTACGTTTGCTCTATTTTAAATTTTTAGAAAGCAGGCAAGTGGAAAAATATTTCAATTAATATGTTATAAAACTGTAAATAAATCTTACTTACAAGGTTTCATTTTTTAAACAGTTTTGGTAATACCTGACAATATATTATGAGTGCGTAGTGAGGTAACTAACCCCTTTGAACAAAACGTGAACTATAAAAATATCTAATAAACTTTTTTTTATATAAAAAATTTGTCAGTACCCTAATAAAAAGAAATGCATGCCTCAAGAGAGTAGATAATAGTAAAACAAAAAAGTGATGAATAAAGAATCAAATCTAATCATGGACAAGGAGGTCATTAGACTTAGCATATTCATATAACAATGAACGTCTTGACTGATTACACAAAACTTTCATAATCTATATTGACTGGAAACAATTTTGCATACTTTCTAAGTTCCTTATTAATCTTTGTTCGGCATCTGTTTACCTAAGAATATGAATGTGTAAAAGTTTGATAACTTCAGCATTTTGATATACATATTTGTTAAAAAAACATTAAATAAATATGATAAAATTTTTCTTCTTTAGTCAAGAATTGCCTGTCAACAAGATATGAAATCCAATAAATTTATTCATCATATTTTCAAAATTAATGCATGGATTACAAGTTGAACTTTCAGCATAAAGCAAACCTGTGGCTTATACAGAAGAAAATAACCGTTTAGTTCACGTAGTGCCTGTTGAGCAGACCTCATTCTAAAAGAAAAAACACATTAAGGAATAAATCAGATTTAAGAACTAAATTCCAGTGAAAATCATAACCAAGAATATGATATTGCAACCAATCGTATTCTATAAATTAATGAACAAATGTTAAAAATTTATTAAGCTTGAATAGAAAAATGTAATAATTAACTAAGCCTAAAAACAAAATAGAAAACGACAATTACGCAGGATCTATAAGAAAGCTGTATTTTCCATGTATTCCTTAACGCAAACGTTAGGTGAAAGTAAGAGAAGATAAATAAAGTACATTAAGCCTTTGTGGAAATTATACAAATCTTTTAAAGACATAAATGAACATAGGGTTGTTCTAGATTAGAATTTATTCATAACAGTTTACACGTTTTATGTAAGTCGACAAATGAAAGTAGCTTTTTAATTGAGTATGCGTATCATTACAAATGAACACGTTTGTAAGTGTGTTATGTGCTTAGCAACTGTCTCTAAGTGAAAAATGGCGGCTCCCCATCTATTAGAGCAAAAGAAAACGATAAAGCAACCTGTTTATGTTCGGTACGTTATTTAATAAAAAAGTGATTGTTGAAGATAATAGAAATCATATATAGATAAATCAATGTTTTTTAAAGCAAATATCCCGAATACAGAATGATCAGCACAAACGAAAAAATACTATCAAAGAAATTTTTATGCATATGCTGCAAAAGCTCAGTGTACCTTCCATATTTTGTACATATATGTGAAATTACACATTTTAATAGATAGAAACTGAAATTTGGTCTTAATGATACTTTGGCTTTAAGGCAAATCGTAAATATTTTAATTAAAAAGTTGTATTAAAGTTCCCAATGGTTTAATAAATAAAGAATTTAACCCTAAACTGCCTATTGTATGTTTGAAATTACAAAAAATTTTCTACAAGCCTATTATAAAATGTGGGAAACCTGAGGATAAGTGTGCTTCCCTGTTTTGAATCCAGTAGTGTTTTCAGATTTGGACATCGTTATTTTTTGTGAGTTATAAGTATTTCAATAATTCTTATAGAAACAATCACAAATTGAATAAAATTCCTGGATTAATATGGGTTAGAGGCTACTTGTAATTTATGTACGGAAGGTTAGAGTTCATAGATTGTAAGAATACTTCAAGGCTTTAAAAAATTAGCACCACTTGCATAAAGGAATTGCCTCATAAAATTTATGTTGTATAAGAGGCAGGGGAAATGAAGATCAATTGTTTTTATTCGAATGCTTTATAGAGAGGGTGAATAATTTATTATGCTTTTGTCGATATAATTCCCGTGTTTTATACGGATGATAACGAATAATTTACACAAACGAGTAACTGATATGCTTAGACCGCGAAGACGACGCCCAGATCATGACATTCTGCAAAAGTCATTGGATTTCCAAACCTTCAGGGACACAGAATATGTCAACAAGTACAAAACATATGATGGCCATGTTCGCCCAGCACCTATCAGTCACGCACCCTTATTATCTGTCAATGAAGGCAATTTTGACTCCCCCTCACTTTATAGGTAAGATTCAGTCAGTATTATTAAAAGTTCAATATAAATTTCATTTCTTATAAGGGATATGCAGTACAATGCCAAGAATTATACAATAAATTTTATATATTAATATACCAATTCCTTGACATCAGAGAGAGCATTTTCTTACAAAATTTTAGTTTTTCTACTCAAACATTGAGTTAGATCAACAATTAAAGAATCCGATATTACTAAAATGAATTTGTATTACCAATGCGGATGTTTAAAAACGAGCATTATTTAAGAATGAAATTACCTTTAAATAATGTACCTTGGCTTGAAACGGATAAGGCAACAGCTTTAAGTCGAAGCATTTATGTAGACGACAAGCCACAAGACAGTTTGATTAATTTGACTTAGATCTTTCATAAGTTGTTTTATTTATTAATTTCATTTACTAGATTGATTAATTATTTGTATGACAATGGACAATAATAGTGCTTCTTTTGCTTTATGACATACATGTATATTTATTATATCTAATTATAACAACAAACCACCGGTTGAACAAAGTCATGGATCTCAACCAAAGTAGAGTTGAAATGTTTTACGCGGGATGCAAGACAGCAATTTAAACAATTACTTTCTATTGTTTGGACATAAATTTCCTGATGTGTTTAAAGTGTTCTCTGTTTTTGAATTTATCTTTACAGCAAAAATGGGGTTTTTCTTCAACTGAGAATATTAATTCCAAATTATTTTTATAATTCCATTCCATGAATTTACTTAAACAGCTGACAGGCGATAATATTCCTACTTGATGACTTATTGTAAATAGAATTATCTATTCTCTCAAATAAGCAAATCCTGGGATTATTTTGACTTACGTACACTGAAAAACCGTAAGGTTTTCGGTTTGAAGCAAAAAAGTATTCTGACTTAAATATTATTATGATAGATCTAATTTCATTTCTTAGTCTGTCCATGCACTGCAACTTCAAGAATTGTATAACTTTAAAGCATATAATTCAATATAATAAGGTTTTAAATATATTTAAAAAATTAAATTTAAGGAATTGGGGAAATATTTTACTTTTTGTAATTTACTTCACAATATAGGTTTTCAAAAATATATTTTAATATTTTTACAAATAAAAAATTTTCAAAACTATTTTAATTCTAGCAATAAAATTTATGCTGCAAACAATTTTAACATATGTGATGACATAAATCGTAAAAAAATATTAACTAAAAGCAATTACATGTGTATTTTTAAATTAAACATTAAAATTATGCATGAAAATATAAAAATTTAACAAGTTTGGTTTTTCAAAGATCCATTTTTAAAACAAACAATGGTTAGAAATATTCTAAAATATTTTTAAGCCTAAAGATTTAAATATATAATAGCTGTTATATATTTAGACATGATTTCATTATTCGCGATACAAGGCGTCCTTACATTCACAAACCTACAAATTCATTAGAACTATCCGAGGAATTTTGTGATCCTATTTCTACATATAGACAAGAATACCCGGACTTTGGCCCGCAGATTCGCAGACCGGCAATTCCTAATCAACGAGGAACATGGAATACCGGAAAGGAAGCCAATGATTTCTTAACTACCAATCAAGGTAAACAGTATATTTAAATTTTTTGTCATATATTATGATAAACATAACCTTAGAATTTCACACATAGGCCATTGACTACTATCTAATCAAATCCTTCTCTAATGAGGTCTGCAAGACGTGTGTTTTAACTCATAGGTTGGGTCCTGGCGGCAGTGGGTTGGGGTGGAGCACATGTTTAGGAATGACTTGTAGGGTTAAGTGAACTTTTCCAAAAGATAGGGTTCGTCATTGGCAATATTGCTAAATTTATATTTTGAGGTGATTTTTACCTTGAAATTCATTATAACCGAAAACAATTTCTCCAGCAATCATATTTTTTTAGCATTTCAATACATCAGATGAAGGTGAGAGACATCTCGCCTCGAGTACTAAGAAAATCTTAAGTGTAGCTGTGATTAGATTGGGTTTCAAAACTTCTATTTGGGTTGGTTTAGAAAAATATGTTTCACCTTGGAGCACTGCCTCTAACCCGACCTGTCCTGCAAATTTTTGCAGACGATTGAATTCACAATTCTATTAGTTCGAAATACATTCACTTATTTTCGCGTGTTGGCTTTTTATCAAAATAGGCCTTAATTTTTGATGAAAAAACCAGACTTAATTTGGGTTAGACCACACAAAACTTTCATACTGAAGGTTGCCCTAATTTAGTACTTAATGCAATAGTTTTTTATTGAGTAAAATTTAAAAAAATCATTTTAGTGGACTATATGCCATCGCTGAATGTGCGTCCAAGAAGTCCAATAATCAATGACACACCATATCAGAAAGCAAATGTACCCATGCAAAAAGATACTGTTTCAGGAACTGATTTCCAATATTCCTATGTCAAACCAAGATCTTCCCAACGTCCACTTAGAGTTGCACTTAAGCCTGGTCAGTTTAGAGGTGAAACAGTTAATGATTCAGTGTATGTTCGCCATCCAGTTGACTCATATTTACAGAGTTTTGTTGCTGAGGAATGGACACCTGAAAAACCAAAAGCCCGACCACGGTAAGATATTTTGCTACGCAAATGACTCAGGGCTGAAAACGTGTTGATCGAACAGCCCTTGGGTGATATGAGAGTTTAAATAGGGAGAACCCTATCTTAACTTACCTTTCAACTCAAATCTCATTTGCGTACGCTAAGGAGTAGAGCCATAGTAAAATTAATGGATTAGCTTATAGATTTTTATTATGAAATGTCAAAATACGTGTTTATCACTATGCTTTGGAAAGGAATTTCTGAAATGAAAAGTATAATTTTCTCTTAGTTCTTTCTGTCTGGGAACTAAAAATAAGATAAGGATGGGTTGTGCTTAGGTTTTAAAAGTCAACAAATCGATCCCTTATATTTCAGTAATTCTTTTACCTTAAGAATAAAGTTTTTGGCATTAATAAAATAGGTGACACTTGTTCCCTTTTTTATAAGCTACAATGACAATGCAGACGTGTGGACACACGTTCCATGAAATGGCTATTCAGAGATGGCACATGATTTATGTTTATCAATACCGTACTCTGACACACATTAGCTATTACGTTCACAATGCTTTACAGTGGTTTAGAAATTACAACAGCAATTTATTTATCTCTATCACTACGTTTTGCAACTGAGAAGTCAAATAAATTAATAAGAATAGTATGCTGACAACAGGAATGATTTTTGTTTTAAAATAAAACGATATTGGGTGAAATTGGGGTCTTACTCTTTCGATGAGTTTGACAACTGCCAATATTTTCCGCAATAAGCATCTATATTTGTTGCCGTTCCAGTTATATATTTAATACATTTATCTGAGGAATTCTATTTTGAATTCGCACCATAGTTAGATCTTGCTTAAAATGACTCAATAGCTATTGCCAGCCCCTGTTTTGGAATTAAAATATATGGTCTTACGCAAAAAAATTTAATGTTACGATAAATGAAGTTTTTCTGTTGTCTGTGTTGTGCATTTCTCCGTTTCTTGAAAAAAATTAATAGCAAAGCAGTACAAAACATAATAAGTAACCCCAGAGATGGTCACGGGCAAGACTAGGCCAAGAATTTAAGAAACTGCGGGCCAAAATACAAGCAAATCTAATAAAGGTTTAAATCTGCACTATTTTCACTAATTTATTACTCCTTGTTCTTCAGCTTCAAGTTCTTGGTTTTCTTTTCTTCAACTCTCTTTTGTTAAAAAATATAATCTTGATCACTTTGATTACATTCAAATTTCGGCTTTGCACTCTACAGGCTCTGACACTTCTGTTGTCTTCATGAAGCACGTACTCAGAAAACTCGCTGACAAAATTCTTAAATCATATAATTCCTATTGTCAACTTCTTGGTTACTGCTTATCACTTAGTCTTTTTCTCATCTCCTCAATTTAAGTCATCTTTTCTTCTTCGTTACAATTGTGATAATTCGTGTTGGTTTCTTATATATTGTAAGTGCTCTTCCTGCACTTTTTAATATTATTACTATTGTTTAGTTATTTTATTTATACATTTTGTTTTGTTTTAAACGCCGTAAAGGTGAATAAAGTCTTTTTGTTGTAGCTAGTATGTTCTTATTTTGAAATTTGGTTCCATTGTGGAAGAAAAAAATAATAAATTGAGAATCCGTTGGAAAATTTATATGTTGAAAATGATCAATAAAATTCACGAGCCGAAAATCGGCAGCAAAGTTCCCATAATAAGAAGAAAACGAGCCTGAAAAATTGCTACAAGCCGGGGCTTCTTATAACTGAACATTCAAAGTGAGTAAGATAACATATGGGTTGGACAAGCATATGTATATGTATATTGGCCAGGCTGAGTTTCAAAGTCTGCACTATATCAAATTTCTACTGTAGTTTGCTATTTAGACACATGCGATCACCTCCACAGGGTCAACTGCAGATTCCTAAAAAAGGGCGGCCTTTTTCACCAGAGGTTGTTCCACCTAGTCCCGAACCGGTGGAGAAATATCGAAGACCTGTTGGGATGAAGTATAATCTGAACAATGAATCTAGACGTCAAGCGAACTATTCTACTACATACAACGATGACTTCCACAAGCGCGCCATTGAAATAGCATGAGCAGTTAAAATGCCTTCGGAAAATTTATTATAATGTGAGCAAAATATCGGAAATAAATTGATTGTAAGCCAGATTTACATTTTAGTTTTAATATCGATTCGTTCTTACAATATCAAATGATTTTTCAAACAATATTTAATACAATAGTTGTCATGTCAATCTATGCATACGTTAGTAAATTGAAAAATAAGGCCAAAGATTACATTCAAGAAAAAGAATGTGGTCTTCTCCCAACCCAATATTTAACGTGAAGCAAAACACGTTCCATTACAAAATAGAAGTACAAAATGCAGTCCTCAAATCAAATACGTTGTTTCTTTCATGGAACTAGATTAAAACGCAAAATATCAGAATTTCGCAACAAATATTAATAAAGAGTAAATACCAAACCTTTATAAATCACAGTACTTTAAAAAATTTTATTCGTTGGTTATCAAATATAAGTTATATTGTTCTGTATGTGTTTTATTCTTTTTGCCTATTGAAATCAGGGAGGTTTTTGGCCGGAACCTGTACTTGTGATCTTGAAAGAAACGAAACTTATCTAGATATTTAATTTAGACTGATAATTTGATTACCTTGCAAATTTCAATGAGTCTAATCTGAGACTAAACCTTAACCTTCAAACTTCCTTGTTCTCTTTCCCTAAAATTGAGAAAACATCTCCGTTGAGTCGCAAACATCAAAAGCGGAGCGCAGGTCAAAACCAGCCAAAAATCTGAAAAAATAGACTGATTGAAAAATCTTGCTCGGTTCAGTCAGGTTAGCAAAAATCCTGACCGGTTCCACCTCTGATTTATATATCACTAGATTTTTATTATTAGCAGTAAGTTTACGTACATGTATATAATCACCTTTGGAATTTAGACTTGGTTGTAGTGATGTTATCAATTATCGATTTGAACTTCTAATATTTTTCATTTCATTATTGGTTAATTATTAGTTCCAACTCGCTTGCAATTGGTATAATAAAATCAAAACAGGTGTGGGAATGATTCTTTTTTGCTAAATGTATATTAAATATTTCATATTCATACAAAATGTAACAATAAAAGCAATTTGGAAAAAGACAATGTGGAAGTTATAGAATTATATGAATTAAATATTAAAGGCTATTACTTACAAAAGACATTTAGAAATTCTAGTAAACAATTTTGAAATGCAAAAAACTACTAAATATTAATCACTTTAAACCGATCGTAATTTAAAAGATTAAAATTAAGTACATTGCATTACACACTTCTTTAATTGAAATATTGTATGAAATTTTTAATTATTTTGCAAAATAATTAACTTCAGATTAATAATTGCAATTTCAAGCTTGCCAATGAAATAAGTAATTCCTTGATAATTAATGGCACATTTCTGAGTCATTAATCAAAAAAACTACAATGTTCCACAATTTTATCTTTTACTGGAAAATTTTATATTGTATACATTCTCTTGATTTAATTTGCTTCATTGTTTCCAATTGCTAATTAAATGCTGCTGCAAACAGTTTTGTATATATTCTTGGGACAAAAATATTAGCTACGGGATTGAAATATGCAAGATTTAAGTTTTGGGTGGATTACGCTTATATATTTTTGTATTTGTGGGTATTCATTTTGTTAAGAAAGAGCATCATACTGTGAATCTTGCAGCAAACTAATTTTGCCCTAATGAATTATATTTCGTAAGAAAAATTTAGGTCAGTCAATCTCAAGCTTGAGAAATTTAATATTAATTACTGTTCTCTACATCTTGAAAAATGCATGTATTTTAAATTTATTGAAGTTTAAACTATAAAATTTGCATGAAATTTAAAATCTAGAATATTAAAATATATATTTCAAATAAAAATACTAATATAAAACAGTAAACTTATAGCACCACAATTTTAGACATCATTAATAAAACAGTATATATTTGTATATATATATGTATATATTTGTATATATATAATTATTTACACATTATTTGTTTCTATAAACAATTAAACGAAATTACACTGTAAAATTACAAATGCGCACAAAATAAACGTATTTTACAAAAATAAAATTTTTTAATTAAAAAATGTCACTAGTTATAAATATGACTAATCAATGAATCTGTCTGCAAATGATAAACTTTTTTCAAAAGTAAGTAATAGAAATGAATGACAAAAAATAGCCCTGAGAATAGATGCGGGTAAACCAGCATAAAAGCCTAATATACCCTTCGTTTTAAACAACTGTGATACAACTTCAGGATAAGAGAGTGAGGAAGTTTGATGACGTGATTTTATCACATCGAGTGGCATGAAAATTGTCCAACCGATTGGCCCTAAATAATTCATTAAAACTCACCAACTATAGAAAATAAGTATTTAATTCAATTTTTTATGAAATTTCTTAACTTTTAAATGTAAAATTTTAGAGTTACGGTTATTTGATAGTGTAGCATCACTCTATTTACAGATGCTTTGTTGTCTTATATACACTACATATTAACAATAGTAACTAATAAGCACGAAAAGCGAGTAAACTGGCCGATACTAGGAACCAGTACCTGCCGATGTTACAATAGACAACTTTTATTAATATTATTATTCAGTTCCATAACAAAATGCCAATTAAAAATAAATAATCAAAAAGCAGTAACTCAATCTATAGTAATAGCAATAAGATATTGTAGAGGAATACATATAATACATTTGAATTGCGATGTATTATTTTCTCAACCATTATTTCTTAAAAGTATTTTCTAAGAATTATTTCTTCAATCAGAACATTCGCTGATTCTCTCTTTGGGTTGCTGTTGTTAAAGAGTTTAGTAGATGCAGTAATGTGGAGAATTTAACTTTTAGATAAAATAAATGAAGTTTTAGCAAACAAACAAATCCCAAAATAGGCAAGTAATACGGAATACAAACATTGTCATTACCTGATACGGCTCCTGCAAGCCAAATTAAAACAGGATTAGTAAGAAGATGTTCTCCTTTCTCATTTTTTAATGTTCGTATTCCTAAAAAGTGTAAATGAAACTTTTGGAGAAAATAACCGTAGTTGGCAAAGAAAAGGCCTGACGCAACTAGCTCTCTAGCCCATGTGATTGCGCAGCCACGATACATTCCAATCAAGCCTCTCGTCTGGTATATGAAGCGAATACAACTAAATAGATGCTTTTGATTCCCATTTTGCAATAAGCATTTAACCAATTCAGCAGGAACTAATACAATCCCTAAAAATGAGACACTAAAAAAAGAAATTTAGAATACGGAGATAATTAATACAGTAAATTGAAAATCAAATATTCTCTCGGAAAATGTAAATCACATGAATAATAAATGTGAAAAAATCAATGAATGAAAATAAATCGAGTTTTGTAATTGAATTCTGAAATGAGACTGATCAGTAACACTGAGTCGATTATTCGAATTTCCAAAGGGCATTGTTTTTTGAGAAAAATAACCTAAGTGAATAATTATAGCATTATTGATCAATACTGGACAATTCACACAAAAACAGGGCGATACATAACACACACTACGAAATGTTGCAGGTAGAGAATGATCGAGAGTGGGCGTTACAAAATAGGCATTGTGTTATTGACTTTATGATTTTTACAATTATTAATACACATGCAACAATTGCAAAAAAATTGCCTAGTAGACTATACGAGTGCTATTCTCTGTTGTACATTTGGCTTATCCGCGTTGAATAATTCTAATATAAATATTTTCAATTTCATGTTGGCAGTAGAGGTTCCGTTAGTTCGCGAAGAAATTGAAGAATTATGAATACATTTTTTATAAAAATATTATTATTTGATATTGAATAATTATGAACTTAATTATGAACTTAATTAAGGATAAAAACAATACATTCTACAAGATTGAGACTTTTTTATATACAAAGAAATCAAACTATATTTTTTAATGGCCTCGTATTTTCATTGCTTTCCGCACATAGCCTGGCTGCATTTTAAATAAACCATGCGTCTGTATAATTTCTATAAACATTAAATTTGCTTTTACACAAAGATTTTCAGCTAGAGATATACTTAAAGAATCATATATTATCAAATGTAATTTTCAATTGTTACTTATTGGAAATTGTTACAGATAAATAGAAGGTATATTACATCTCAATAAAATGCAAAAGCTAGTTAAACAATATTCCATTGTACTATTTTCAAAGGAAACCAATCAAGATAATGACGAGAAAGTATTGGTGTATATTAAATGCTTCACTGTATAGAAAACCAAGTAAGAAATCTAAAGAAAAAAATGGATTAATGAATATTAAAGTAAAAGGACAAAAATTATGACAATATTTACATCAAACTAAATTAAGGCAGTTTCAAAATAAAGACCCGATCCCAAAAACATATAATTTCTCCTTAGAATATTTAATCATTGTAAGAAATCATGCATTGTGGAAATTAAGCGAACTTTTAGTACAAATGAATGGAAAACTAAAATGAGACGTTTATATTAATCAGAATCAATTAAGAGAATTTTGATATCTAACAAAATCACTGAAATATAATAGTAGAAGCACTAATAATTAAGCAAAGATCAATTATTAAACAAACAATAAAGTGCGATATCATTGAACGTATTTTAAAGTGCATGCATTATTAAATATATAGTGTAGTCAAATCAAAGCATTTACTTTTTATACCACACACTGCTTTTGTCTTATTAAATGATCTCGATCTATCGTTCACTTGTATAGAGTTTATCTAGAATATAAACATTCAAATGCTCAATGTAATCACTCCCATATATATATATATATATATATATATATATATATATATATACATTTTTTACTCTACTAGTAATATATTGCT
>CABFPE010000185.1:438018-448032 GCA_900660155.1 Hofstenia miamia
GATGAGAATAATTTCGGTGGATTGTTTTTTCTTAATTTTAATGTAGCGTATTAAGTTCTTTTGCAAATGAATTGTTTTAGTGGATGTTTTTGGGAGTATTCAATGTGTTGATGTAATGCTTTGACTTTTGCTTTAATGATGTTAACAATATTTAATTTTTTAGTAATAAGTTTATATTTAAACGCTTTCTTGTATATGTTGTTAAGCTTAGATAAAGATGTTTCTGATTCCCCTGCATATACTTGTATGCAGTAAATTATAATAGAATTAACTAGGGAATTAAACAAAATTTCAGTTTCATCTTGATTTAAAAATCTTTTTACTTTTAATATTTTATAGAAATTTCTCATTGATCTTTTATAAACTTGAGCAATATGTTTTTTAAATGAAAGCTTGTTATTTATGGTAAATCCAAGATATTTCATTGTTGTTACTGAGGAATAGCAATCAATTTTAGATATATTATCAACAAATTTTCTCTTCAATGGTATAATCATTTCCAGCGGCTTTCTATAATTAATTTCAAATTTGTTTTCTTCATGCCAAGATTTGATCTTATCATTAATTAAATGTGTTAAGTCTACATTTTCAAGAGTTGGAAGACTAATCAGTGTATCATCAGCATAGTTAATAATAGAACCATTTGTAATATTTAAAGAATCAATACATATATTGAACAGAAATGGGCCACAAACGGAGCCTTGAGGAACACCTTTGTTGATCCTTTCCATATTTGAAAGTCTGTTATTATATTGAACCATTTGTTGTCTATTCCCAATAAAACTATCAAGCCAATTAATGATATATATATAAACTGTTTTTACACATGGCGATGCATATAGCTGATATTGCATAACGCAAATTTCAATCTATTACAAATATGTTTCAAACAATTTTGATATTTTCTATAACTTTAATCAGGTGTTTTCTTTCAGTGAATGAAAAATTGTGAACGTTTTAGTTTTTATTTAGTTAGTTTACTTTGCATGTTAGTTAAAATATATAAAACACTGGTGTAGCATTTGACCCCGCTTAGCATTAAGTAACTTATAAGTACACAAAAAAAATTTAAGTAATATTTCGCTAAAACTAATTGCTCGTTTAGTAAGATGTGTCAATTGATATTTGTATCTGAATGTCTTTCTGCATCCTTCAAATTCATTTTTAGCGTCCCCTTCCAATATTAAAACACAAGGGTTCCACAATTGCTTTATTTGAATGTCTCTCAAATTTCAAGCGTAAATCTTATACATTATATTTCCGGTATTATAAACAGGTTCTTTGAATATTATTAGTATGTTCCATAGAAAACGGAAGTAAAATTACCTTACCAAAAAGCAGAACAACTCCGTTTGTAGCAAAAATTAGGAGATTCCAGAATGTGAATGTAATTATTATTCGAATTGCAGTACTGTAAATTGCTCATACTATAAATTTTTTTCGAACTTTAGATTTTCATAGAAATTCCTCCCAAAATAAACAAAGTATTCCCTGTTTATAAGATAAAACAAGAATATTTTTTATAATTTGGCAGGTAATTTTACCGGCCTTTCATGAAATTTAAAAGCGGCCAGTAAATTCCGGCCCGCCCGGTTTCATTTCTGCTTTGCAGTTAATTACCAAGGAATCTGTTATTTCAAAAAAAAGATTTGTTTTGTTTTTAAAACTGACGAGGATGTTCTTTTTAGTAAACAATATTCTTCTTAACATCGAAATCTTCGAAGTTATCAAAATCAAATGATATATCACATTAATATTGCATGCATGTCATAAATAAATCAAAATATATTCTTTTCGTTCTAATTTTTGCTAATTGGGTTTATTTAACTCTTTATGCATGTTAAACAATGGTTACTTTACGGTAGTTAACGAGGTCTTAAGTAAAGTAAAATCCAATTATAAAATTATCTGGTTTACTTTATTTTACGGCAGTGTATGAATTGGGTAACACAACTTTTCATTAAATATTGTTTTTATTCGACAATATAACTTTCGAATAATTCATCTAATGAAACAAATTAGAAACACTAGATTAAAAATGTAAATTGGTAATACACTATTTTTTCAATGTAACGATACATAAACATAAAGCTATTGTATTAATTTTCGGTGTATTTTATCATCATTGAAAGTCAATACTACTCCAAATAAAACTTTGTTTAAACTACAAATATTTAATGTGAATTTTCTATTTTTACGTACAAAATCAGCATGCATTTCACAAAAATAAAAATTTAACAGCATAAAATATAGCATTAAATCATGCACTTTGTAGAGGTAATAACCTCTAATCACACATACCTAATTAAAATACTAAAGCATTAGTAAAAAAATACAAAATTAAATAAAAAACTAGACAGCAATTGATAAGAGTTCAGAGACCAACAACACAGCAGCAGAAATCCGACTCTAAAACCAAAAAGGCCGCAGCCACGTATACGTATCATCGAAAGCTTCATGCAGATATTCTCTCAAGCATACGAATTACCATGCATTGGTGGTCTAAATTAATTCACAATAATTGATGCGTAAATGCAATAAAAATGCAGAAAATTTATTATATAATAGAGCGATAACAAGTTTACGTAAATAACAGTCATTGTTGTTGTATCATGCTTATACCTGAATATCGCATAAGCTTGATGAATTTTTGTGGAGCTGAAAAATGACAACTGTGACATGTAATTGAAAATAAATGTTAATACATGTAATGAGGACCCGGCTAAAATTGCTTAAAAAAGTTACAACACAAAATGTGAATAGATTACACAGGAAAATGCATAAATATTATGTAAAAATATAAACAATTGCGACGAATGTGTGATTTTGAAAACCATAATTTCGTATTGTATTTCACAACTTTCTTTTCTCACCGGCATTGTTATTCTGAAAGGGTTTGGGCGTGTGGGGTTATATAATGTAATTTTATCCCGACCCTGTCGACAATATTTGTTCTTTAATGAGGTTTCCTTAGATACAATGCAGTTGCATATAATAATTATATTTGGGCTTTATTACCAAAAACTATTGGAATTGCAAAACAAGATAAATAAAAAAATACAAATGGTGGTCAATTTATAGACCTGAATAATTGACAACTAGAGCACATCCGCAACATATGTAGAAAGTACGTGAATTATTAATATTGAAAGAATCCAGTCTTTCAGTTTTGAAGGAGAAATATTAAAACTCCGAATATCTGTATTTCTCAAGGTAATTAACTGTAAATCACACGGGAGAAATAATCGCGATCACCTTTGATAATATTGGACGTCGTTGGAATGAACAATCTTTGTCTACGAATAATATTGCAAGAGCTTTTGAAAATTTTGAGAAGTCTTAGTTAAAATGCCATTGGAAATGCGATTGAACAAGAGTATATTATAATAGATAGAGTATGCGCGGTTTTAGGGGGCGGGGCGGCAGCCCTTTCAAAAACAGTTAAACATTATATGAAGTTGTGACATTTTATGTGAATATTGTAATAAAAAATCAATTTTGGTGCTTTTCAAAAAATAGAAACCATTATTTTTAAATTTCTGCTCTCCCATCAATAAAGGACGTATTAAAAAGACTAGCTTTCATGTGTATAAATACAAACTTAGTTTTTGTGAAGAACCTAATAAATCATTGAAAGAATCATTCGATTTTGTATAACTTGCAAATCAGAGTAAGGTTTATGGAAAAGACCTGTAATGCATCAAAGTTGACGTAAATAGCGTATAGTAAAATCGAAAGAACATGACAATAATCAAGTTGATGCTTACAAGGTATTGAAAGTGAAAAAGGCATTACTCTTCGTAGTAAAAGGCAGACTTCTCATCATGTAGATTTCATGACAAATTTGAACTGATTAATAATCAAAAATCTTTCACAAAATAGCTGAATTTTAAAGGGCAGAATGATAGACAAATTTCCAATTTAGGAGTGCGAGAAAACCCAATTACATCAGCTTTGGTGTAATTAAGTTTCATGCTGTTGCTCAGAGCCCAGGTACTAATATAAATTTCGCGCATAATTAAATTTAGAATATCAGCACATAAGAAAGGAGATTGATTGAGAAGAGAATCAGAAAGGCAATTGATGAACCCCACGAAAAATAAAGGAATCAAAACCCAACCTTGAGGCACACCTGATTTAATTGAAAGAGGTTGAGAAGTAGCATATTTAATGTTTACACGCTGACTGCGATGAAAAAAATAGTTAGATATGAGGCATATGATATCGTCACCAATATTGAAGCATCTAAGCTTACGTAGCAATATTTTATTTTACTTTGACAAATGCCGTTGCAAAATCCATGTAAAGACTAATAGCTTCTACGTTATTATCAAGGTTTTTTTAAATATTATCAAGATATCATAGTAACTAAGACGTAATAAATCTTCTTTGTAAGAAACCGTGCTGACGGATCGTAATTTTAGGAGAGATATGAGGATAAAGATGTCTGAATATTACATTTTCAAAGATAATTGAGTGGCGAGGAAGAATACTGATTGGTTCATCACCACTTTTAAAGAAGGGCGTAATATAGGCAGTCTTCCAAATATCAGGTATTATCATAGTAGCTATAATTGAAGAATACAACTGAAGGACAAACGGTAAAATAGTATGAGAAAGCTTGCACAACAGAAAGAGTGGAATTCAATCTGCATGGACAGTTGAGGACGAGCTTGAAGTTAATTGCCTGATTACATCACCATAAGATAAAACCAGGCTGTGAAAAAATGGATAAGCTGTAGGCGTAAATTGAATAGTGCTCCAATGGTAACAATCAAAAGACACGAGTTACTGAAGTTTGTATTAAATTACGAGTTAAACAGTTGAGCAATTTGAAAAGAGGAGGCAGAGGAACGATTGTTAAAACTAATACTTTCTGTATTAGTTGCAAAGTTTAAAAGACGACGTGTATATATTTAATAGCCAGGGCTCACATTGAAATTTTTAAACGAATCTCAAAGTTCTTGTTGAAGACTTAAAAGCAGTTGATTACTACGTTGCGAGAGTAATTCCGCCGCTGTAGTAATCTTTTTAAATAAGTGTACATAATACGAATAAAAACAATGGTGTAAACATCCCTTTTTACGTTTTTAAGGAATAAAGATCATACCATTGATAATAGCGTGAAGCCAACTATTCAATAAGACATTTGGATTGAAGAGTGAACTAGGGCTGTAATAAAATTGATTCTGATAATTGCAAAATGAGCAATAGCATCCCATAGAAAAGAGAATTTAGGTAAACCATCCGCCTCACTGATAGTGAAGGAAATGCCAATTTTTAGTTCCAACCAATACAGATATCAAATAATTTTGTATTCACGACAGACCTAACTTCGCGCAAGGACACGCCTGAACGGGACAGAGACAGGTGGCGAATTTTAGAAAAGGAAAGAGGTGACAATGCTCTATCTTGGTGTTTTTAGATTTTAAATATCTTCATTAGTTTTGAGTTATAAGCCTTTAAAATATTTCTGTTGAAGTAATCGGAGATTTTGAAAAATCCTTAGTGGAAATAGGGGTAAAAGGACCACCAAAACGTACTTACCAAATTTAGTGAAACAAATTATTCTATAAAAATATACTTTCAGGAATTTTCTTCTACATGTTAGCTCAAGTGATTCTTATATCTCACAAATAACCAAGACGGGAATTGATGTCTAGTTTTTATCATGTTCACTTTGCAACACACACATCGCAACATTTCATAATGACATTTTCAGAACAAAGGTCTTCGATTCGACGGAACCTTGCAGACCGATGAAAAGTTTTCCATGAAAAATGCGCCGTACGTATTCAAAGGCAGTGACTGCAACAAAAGTTGTACACTGGCTGGGTTTAGCGTGTTATGATCAATTATAAAAATACTTACTCATTGCAATGAATTTAGCCTATACATCGAGTTAGATCCTGGGATAAATATTTGGATTGATTCTTGCTTAGAAAATAGATTTGAACTCTACAATATTCGCTTGCAACTTGTAGGTATTCTTCATTGGAATCTATTTTTGAAATATAATCATGTCAATTATTATTTTGGATTTCAAATTCTAAGAACAATAGCGGCATGAGCCAGTGTAAACTCTGTGCGTAGCTAATAATATTGATGATAACAATTTAGACATTTACATACTTTGTCTACAATTTGTCTTTATTGAGAAAAATTGATATCAACAATTTTAGAAACTTGAATATATAACAGAATTGAAGTGAATTGACAACTAGCATTTCCATAACAAATTTAAGAGGAAAATTAGGAAATCCAAGTCTTGTCATTGATAACCTATTTTACCTGTAGTAGCAATGCTTACTGTTCTGAACAGTAATATTGACGTTTCCACTACGAGACTGACATTAGGTAAGTGAAAAGGAATTAAACCTACCATCCGAAACAGACCTCAAATAACAATAAAAGTTGGAGGTCTTCGAAATACAACTGCTATATTTAATTGACTGTCAATTTATAAGAGATACAAATCAAGTATGGTTTGTTCTAAGGATGGTAAAAAAATTAATTTATTGCCATACTTAGCAATTACAATTAAATGTTTTCTCTACCAATGAATTGCAATTAATCGTAATTCTTCAAGTATCGTACTTTTTACATTAGCAAACATATTCGTTAAAAATCACTGGCATATTTTTTAGAAATAATTTCAATTTTTCTTTGGTTCAGAATTTTGAAAATGGAGCAGAGCCGACAAATCTGGAATTGCAGTTATTTCTGAAAATGAACTCGTTTTAAAAACGTTGGTGAAAACTGACGTTTTGTGTTTGCAATAAATTGCAAATAATTGTAACTTAAATTTCGTTTGTGGCAATTCATTGATAATTGATTTTTACCTCTCCAATTAATTGCAATAATTTTTGCGCTATCCAATCGTTTTTTTACCTACCCTGGTTTGTTCCAAGAATAAATTTTTAATACGATTATGGATGGAAACGACCTGATAGAATAATCAAAACGGATCTAGCTCTTTGAGTAAACCCCCTTAATAATAACAATCTTAGAAAACCCACTGTGCTAACCGTCGACAGACGAAAGAGAAGCACATGGCATTTTAAAATGATATAAATTCAACTGCACACACTACGTATTCCCAGGGAAAAAGAAATTTATTCGGGTAAGAGAATTGCGGTTATAAACACCAAATTATTATTTCCAAAGACGGGTTTACAGCCTAACAATGAAATATATTTCTCAATTGAGAAGAATGTGTTGTTGTTGATAAACAGCTTACAGCGTCCAAATGTATCTTGCTGATAAAGCTTTCGTCTTTCACATTTAATCAAATTCCGAAGTTCTCCGAACGGACACTCTTAAAAGACTATTCTGTCAATAAATGATGAATACATTACCAATGGTATATGAAATGAAGCAACACAATGCTCAAAACTAGAATCGCCAAATGGGTCAATTGAACCGCAACTGAAATGTTTTAGGATAAGTGATAGCAAAATCCAGCGCTTCTAGTGTTAAGCGGGCCTAGGAAACACAACCCCAGAATTTATTTCGTTAACTGTAAAATATTCTAATGATAACAATGTGATTTTTACCAAAAGATTGACAAAATTAAAATTTCATAATCAAGTTCAAAAATTGACAATTATATAACACATGAAAATTCCTAAAATTTTCTAATGGACCGGAATCTCAGCAATAATTTCAGCAAACAATTTAATATTTACAAAATTTTTTGCATACTAAAACTGCTCTTCAAGAATGAAATATACAAATGAAATTGTTGTTAAATTCCTATAAACATTGTGATAAAAAGATCTTACAACAAATTAAAAAAATATTGGTTTCTTTTTCAAACTTGTTTCTTATTTTTTCGACTAATGTAATCAGTATAAGTCCTCTATTCATTGTGTAGCTACTAACATTTAAATGGATATTTACAACCGATAACTTCACTTCACAATTAAATGTTGTAGTTCTAGGCTCCCAACAGCACTTCTGTTAACAGCTGTAAACTGTTACAGCAAACAAGTGCTGTTTAGAACAGCAAATGAAATTAACCCATATTGGCATATCTGTGTTGTTCACATATTATTAAGGGGGTGCCACTATAGTAAAATTGTATTCTTTTGTCTATTAGTCAAATAATATGACTAATAGTCAAAAGAGACTAAGTGGAGTCGCTATAATAACATTTCAAATGTAGGTGATGGGAAAACATTTTGAATGATGTATTAAAAACCTCACGAATGTGTATTGCATAGTTAATTGATCATTCATAAACAAAACGCATAGTAAACATAAAACCCAATATGCACGTGCCAATCTTAAAGCAAATTTTAAATTACGCAATCAAAGCAGCTCTCTCTCTCCAAAGGAATTGGGTTTAAAAACACACTAAAGCAATTTCGACAAGTGTTTTGTTTGCACCCATCTTAAAGACAACGAATATTATGTATTTATTAATGATAGTTAAGATTGAAAGTTCAATGTTATTTAAAATAAAATTCGGATGTTCTTATAAAATTACAAAAAAATGACTATTAGGGGTGTCACACGGTTAGACAAGACTAGTAGTCATTTTCAAATAGAAAAATTTCTATTTCATAATTTGATTAATCGTAAACCGCAAAAGTCACTGTTTAGAGGTGCCACACGATTAGTTTTTTTACTATAGTCAAGACTATCCGTGTGGCACCCTCTTTAATGTCTTTAATCTCCTCAAAAATCCATCAAAGACGCATAAGAATTCAGACCAGTGCTGTAATCATTGATATTTGCAGCAAACCCCATTGATAAAGGGAGGGTGATTAAATTTATCAATTATATTTGGATGCTCATGAATATTCATTCTTTATCGTGATTGTGCTGTGTGATGTGAGCATTTATAAGTAATCATTTCAAACTCTTTAGCGTCTTTTAAAACTTTCAAAATATTTACAAAGCACCGGGTATTATAACTAGGGGCAACCACAGATTCATAATGCCAACAAAATCCAATAGGTCCATTTTTTGCAAAATTCCGTAACAGAAGTCATTTAATTGCAAAGTTCACTAAAAGCAAGCGATACAATTGGTTATTGCGCAACTACCTAGAATTGCACATCAAAATCTGCAAGAAATTAGTTCTGCGAATTGAAATTTAAGTCCACTGAATTACATGCTATTAGAAAACGAGCAGCCTTTCAAGTCTTAATGCTAAAACACAAGCAAAATTTCGCTCCCAGTAGTATCGAGAAGTACTTGGTATCATATTGCAACTATCTATGAAAGTGATTTGTATATTACTTACTTGCATTTATGTTTTAACTGTTTTAAGGTACCGTTTTTCGAATCTTAGGCCCAAAAAGTTAAGTTTTATAGGTCGAAAAACAAATTTTATAGGTTTATTTATAGGCCTTAATCATAACAGATAATGTGTACAGAGATACAAGCAGACGACTTGTTTTGTAGATAAGTTATCCATTTTAAAATTCGCCTTGACGTTCTGGTTTAGTAGTTGTTTTTAATAGTTTCTTTCACAGTACAATGCTTGTCTTTTAAATCTGTTTAAAAACAATGTTATTCTTTCTTATCCAGTGGTGTATACAATGGGAGTCATTGTGAAATATTCTTTGTCTGTTTTTTAAAACTGATTTTAATTGGTTAAATCACAAATGTTCGGTAAAAAATTCATTTTTAAAGTATTTTTTTTATATTTCCACATGATCAAAACCGTAAAAAACTCATTGAAGACGGTGTACAACGTAAGGAACACTGTGGCTAGTGGAAAAGGAACTATTAGGAAGTCTGGCAGTGGAGGAAAAAACAAAAAGAGGACTCCAACCTTTTTGGATGCTCTCAGACCAAGATCACAGAAGAGCCTACGAAGTCTCTGAGAAAAATGGCGAAAGAGATTAATGTGCAGCCCAGCACAGTTCAATTGGCTGCACAAAAGGATCTGGGTTAAAAATCATTTGTTAGGACCCAAAGGCACCTACTGACTGAGTCTTTGAAGTCAAAGAGACTGGTAAGGTGCAAAAAAGTCATGAAATATCTCAGGACTCGAGGTGG
>CABFPE010000185.1:450627-475880 GCA_900660155.1 Hofstenia miamia
GTATATATATATATATATATATATATATATATGTCGCGTTAGTACGAAGAAATCTTTCTTTAACAAAATTCGACTGGTCCTTGCTCTTTGTTGATTGGCTATTAAACGAAAACGTAACATTATTAAATGTCGCTCCGTCATTTCTAGATAGATATTGTGCTTGAGACGGTCGTAGCAGTTTCTTAATAAATATGCAACTTTATATATTTAACGTATTATGTAAGTTCAATCACTTCAAATTATTCAAATTAGTATTCTCTTCAATTATTTAGTTTTAAATATATTTTTAAAAGAATTTCTAGTGGGGCCGGGCTCCTAAAGACGCGACGCCACAGCATGAAAGGCAATGTTAGAATTCACAAAGGTTAAAACATATGACGAAACACAAAATTGAATTTTAGATTTGTATTGATTTTTTTCGTTTTAAATTTACTATACATACTGTAATCTGCATCGTAATATATTAGTCACGGAAATTAAACTGTATTGTAAAGTATGGCTGTTCTAGCATAACCTACAGAAGTTCGAAGGTTTGATTCTGTATTGACCTTTATTCTACACTTTAAATGCATAGTCATGCTGTGGTGTGATCCTTGGACAATAGGCGCTAAATCCAAGTGCTCAGATCAAATTTGAACTAGATTGCAGTTGTTTGGTTTTCGCATAACGCCGGAATGGCATAAATTATATAGTACTGGAAATATGTTTTCGACCACCTTGCTATTTTGAATAAATAATGAACATTCATTGGATAGAGTGTGCCTTAAATTATAACTAAGAGGTACTTTGATTAAGAAAGGAAAATTTGTATGTCTAATACCCTAAATATGTAGAACAACAATTGGCTATTAATTTTTAATCAAAATTAGAAAACTCGTAATGGAAAACTGTATTAAGCCACCTGAAAAAATTTTAACAAATGAGCAAATCCGAAAAAGTAAATTCAAAATAAGATACATATATTAATAATGGATGCAATACAAGCACTTAGCATTAAAATTGTGTCTTCTAATATTTTGTAGGGTGTCCCTTTGAGCGAATAACCGCTTCAAGGCGATCAGAGATTAAAGCAAAAAATCTTTCAATAAAGCTGTTGGGAATTGCATCAAATTGTTTCTTTGTTGCGCTCCACAGCTCGCCTTCAGTATGAAGAGTATGCTGTCCAATTGGATATTGTAGAATCGGTGGCTGATGGTTATACCGGCAGCACTAGAGAACTCATTGTCACAGCATAAGGTTGCAGAATTGACCATAATATAGCAGCCACGATTCTAACAACAATAAGTAGATAGAAACATTGGTAATTCACCCATGTAACTGGTAACTGCTTAGAGAAAAGCTTTTAACTTGAGTGAATGATGCTATCCTATTTATTATCTAGCTCAATACAAAATAANGACCATAATATAGCAGCCACGATTCTAACAACAATAAGTAGATAGAAACATTGGAAATTCACCCATGTAACTGGTAACTGCTTAGAGAGTAAAACATCAAGGATGACCAATTCATATGGCTTCCAGCCGAAGTGCTATCCGAAGGGAGAAAAGCTCGTAACTTGAGTGAATGATGCTATCCTATTTATTATCTAGCTCAATACAAAATAATCATCTCGTTTGTTTTCTTATCTCTCAGCTCAATAATTAATAGCCTCGAGCTTATGGGACAGTTTCGACGCAGATTATTTAATCGTCGAGTAAATGTATCATAAAATTTTTCATATAGTCGGAAGCCTTTGAGCGCTATCATTAATGTCATCAACGCATCCACGTCAGAGGTATGTGCGTCTCCTGCACCGATATTGGTGTGAGGATAAAAGTGAATGAACACTTCACGTAACGATCCCATCCGGGTGGCGTGGTCGATGAAAAGAGAACAAAATTCATTGACTTGTTGCAACGTCATTTGTTCGGGATCAGACACATCGGCGCGCAGCATTGTAATTATTTCTATTCGCTTGGTTACATCGTAGTATCTCGTAATGGTTTCGACGTTATTGATCCACATCAAATCACACGCAGATTGGAATAAGATTAACACTCGAGGGTTCAGTTGCAGAATCTTCCGTAACTGTTTGTGGATTGGTTGACCTTTCAGAAATATATCACGGATCGTGAGTTTGCCATCGATAAACACCCGCTATTTGACTGTTAGATATCTTGATGCGAGCAGTGGTACATTCCACATCCAAGGCCACTTGTCGCACAGGCAATTGTAGAAGTACCAACTCTTTTTTTGTGAACATCTCAGTGAGGCACCATTTCTCCACGTCTAATACATCCTCCATGAAATCTGAGGACTATGTTCGATTGTCAATATCCTTTGCTCTTCGGTGATAGACCACCTAGGTTTGGGCCGTGGGGGTGACATGGGGCCGCCGAATTTCTCGAGGTTGACTTTCTTTATAAGATCACTGATGGATGGACGAACGAGGTTGTTAACAGTTCTTCTTCTTTGTAGAATTGTTAGGGCGTCCTCATTACTTGCTCTAGTATTGTGATCGGAACGATTTTTCCTTCTTTAGTGAATTTTCTTGCAATCTCGATGAATTGGCTATATCCGCACTCCGGGTAGTTAAGCCGCTCTAAGTTGAAGAAGATTTCCAATTTTTCCAGCATGCAGTTTAAGCGGACGAGTACCAAGAATTTGGTAGTGGATCCAGGTAGTCGATCAAATCATGCGTNCTCAATACAAAATAATCATCTCGTTTGTTTTCTTATCTCTCAGCTCAATAATTAATAGCCTCGAGCTTATGGGACAGTTTCGACGCAGATTATTTAATCGTCGAGTAAATGTATCATAAAATTTTTCATATAGTCGGAAGCCTTTGAGCGCTATCATTAATGTCATCAACGCATCCACGTCAGAGGTATGTGCGTCTCCTGCACCGATATTGGTGTGAGGATAAAAGTGAATGAACACTTCACGTAACGATCCCATCCGGGTGGCGTGGTCGATGAAAAGAGAACAAAATTCATTGACTTGTTGCAACGTCATTTGTTCGGGATCAGACACATCGGCGCGCAGCATTGTAATTATTTCTATTCGCTTGGTTACATCGTAGTATCTCGTAATGGTTTCGACGTTATTGATCCACATCAAATCACACGCAGATTGGAATAAGATTAACACTCGAGGGTTCAGTTGCAGAATCTTCCGTAACTGTTTGTGGATTGGTTGACCTTTCAGAAATATATCACGGATCGTGAGTTTGCCATCGATAAACACCCGCTATTTGACTGTTAGATATCTTGATGCGAGCAGTGGTACATTCCACATCCAAGGCCACTTGTCGCACAGGCAATTGTAGAAGTACCAACTCTTTTTTTGTGAACATCTCAGTGAGGCACCATTTCTCCACGTCTAATACATCCTCCATGAAATCTGAGGACTATGTTCGATTGTCAATATCCTTTGCTCTTCGGTGATAGACCACCTAGGTTTGGGCCGTGGGGGTGACATGGGGCCGCCGAATTTCTCGAGGTTGACTTTCTTTATAAGATCACTGATGGATGGACGAACGAGGTTGTTAACAGTTCTTCTTCTTTGTAGAATTGTTAGGGCGTCCTCATTACTTGCTCTAGTATTGTGATCGGAACGATTTTTCCTTCTTTAGTGAATTTTCTTGCAATCTCGATGAATTGGCTATATCCGCACTCCGGGTAGTTAAGCCGCTCTAAGTTGAAGAAGATTTCCAATTTTTCCAGCATGCAGTTTAAGCGGACGAGTACCAAGAATTTGGTAGTGGATCCAGGTAGTCGATCAAATCATGCGTGGTGTGCACAAAGTGCCATACTTGGAACTGAAAATACCGAATTTTGTGTCGGCAGTTGCTCCCCACATGTACTTTTTTAGCGTTTCGGAGAAAATATTTAAGTCCGACGGACAATCACCGAACCATTGGCTGATCATCATATTTGACATCTTTCCTGTCACACTACTCGCCCCCAGCAGTCAGGCATAATATTTTTCGACTTTCTCCATAGCTTTCTTCGATTTACCGAGTGATGATGGAGAAGCACATTTATGCAGTAGCCAGTTCTTTACTTTCTACATGAGAGGGCAAATTGCGATTTCGTGTGTCGATTTTTTCATTAGTGATAGTCACGTGTTAGAATCCATGGGTAATGTTAGTGTGGGAGATGGCCAGTATCCAAATTGCTCCTCGAGCATAGATGTCAGGTATTTGCTTCTCTGAGAAGAGCCGTTCTTTATAATTTCGCCTATCTTGTGTTTCGTATGATATTCTTATTTTTTCCAGTGTTCGACTGGCCTGTGAAATTTTGAGGTAGGACTTCTGACGTTTATGACCGGCCAATCAGTTTCTGGATTTTGGTCCGCTTTGAATGTTTGCCAAATCTCATGGATGTCTTGGAGCGTTGATGTGCTCTGTGCGAAGGCAAAGCTAACTCTGCGATCTGTGGCTTTGGATAAGGCATGCATATTCGGATTGATTAACTCCAATGGTTGAGCTTGTAGTACAGTATCAATAATGAGTTTTTGGTCTACTGCTAGTAAGTGTGTGAGGATCTTTTTACAAAGAAGCAGATCTGTGTAAATGAGCTTCATTATCAATATAATAATTGTATGGTACATAGAAATGGGCCGGTATGCTTCACTGTATAATATTAAGAAGTTTTTCACCAGTTCCAGGATATCGTCTTCATATTTGGCACGTAAAACCATTACGAGTCGTATCTTTTCTATTTTGGCTATTCTGTAGGCAATCTCAATACTGTCCATGATATTAGGCTGGTGGATTTCATTTACTCTAAAGAAATAGATTATTAATAAGTGTGGAAAGTCAATATTGACACACTCAAAGCTCTGAATCTCCTTCCAGTTAATCAGAAATTGGGACAAATTGCAAATATTGAAGTCCTCATCAAAGGAAGTGTGGACTGTGCTACGCCAGTAATGCCTGCTTAAGCCCTCATACATTTTCGAGTCGTAACATATTATCGTATTGATTTTCGGTCTTCTTTCAGCATCCATCATGAACGGAATGACGTCTATTGAACAGTTTAACTTTTTGGTGTTGTAAGTCCATCTGATTTTGTTTTGTGTTTCTTCGGGGATTTTATCTCTAAAAAAGTGTGTAGCACATCGTGTGGTTATACAGTCGGGGTGAAGAATCACTTCTTCTCCAATCTTTGACATTTTCTTCTTCTGGTCTTCTGCTTTCCGTGAGCGAACTGTTGACGGGGCTGAGGAAGAATCAAAAGAGGTCGAGGCGGTTATTGAGTCACTTATTGGGGTTCTATTTACAGTTACTACGTCACAGAAAGGGGCACGGGTATTAGAGTCTATTAACGCCAGCTTGTCTCGCACTTGTGGAGATACTCTTCTCCCCACACAGTAGTGAGACTGGGACGCACCTGTTGCTTTCAGCTCTTCTTTTCGACGATGTCGGACTCTGCTCAGCACCATCTATACGTCCCCTTTTACAATCACTTGCTCTATCAGGCGAAGACACTCTTCTCTCACTCCTAGTAGGAGCATAGGAACTTGCTCTATTTTCCAGCCTCCTTCTTACTCAACAGCGGGACAGAGGAGCTGGCGACTCTTGTTTGCGTTTGTTGGGTATCATTCCTAAATTGACTAATCAGGTTAAGGTCCCCAATATTGGGATCGAACGTTTTATTCTCTCTAGCCCGACGTTGGGGCAATATACGTGTACTAATAGAATCAGTATTATCAATATTACTATCATAAAATTCAGTTGCATTAAAGTCCTCTTCGGAGAACTCAGTTAAATTATCATATTTCTCATAGATATCGTTACTGTTATTGACTAATGTAATTTCCCTATTGTCATCTAATATGAAATGCTCAATATCCTTGACGGCTCGCTTAAGCCTTTGAAAATGCACAACTTTACCGTTATTTAATGTGTGGGTGTTGTGGTTTGAATGGCCCTTGGCAGTTCACTACTAATTTTCGAACTTGGTTATGATCAGTGACAGGGCGTGGAAAATAGGCAAAGACTTTGTCACCTCGCTTGTGCGATTCACCATATAATTTTTTGTTGAAATTCTGCTTCTGGCGTATAATCGATTGGTTTGTATTGTGACACACTGTTAGATGGACTTGCTGCATTTCACTTATCATCTGTGCTACATATTTCTCCACACTGATTTCGTGATAGTTTGGAAACATCATTGAGAGAGGTGTCAATGCCTCACGTCCAAACATGCCTTAAATGGACTTACTTTGGTAGTAGTGTGTACAGAGGTTTTATAGAAGTATTCAATAACTTCGATTACTCGTTGCCATTGATTCCCTGCCACACGTGATAGAGCTACTCTCAATAACTTGATTAATGTTCTGTTCAATCATTCAACTAAGCCATTGGCTTGTGGATGATACACTGTAGTGAACTCATGTCTTATTTCCATTACTCACATTAATAATAATAATAATAATAATCAATGACTTTATTTAGCCGCTGAAGGCATACACAACAAGAAATAAAACCAAGTCAAGTTTTACGGCAGCGAGGACAGTCACAGGAGATGAAATAGGAGCAAATGGAAGAGTAGGCGAAGTTGGAGAAGGGCTCAGCAAAGAGGAAAGCCATCAAAGATTTCTTGAAGCTCGGTGGCGGAGAAAAGAAATCAATCGCTGTTGGAGGGTTGCGAGTCAAGATGTAATTAGCAGCAGTACAAGCACGATTGAAAAACGAGTGAAGGGTGCGATGTTTCTTTGTACGACGAATGGAGAAGGTGACAACATCATCAGAGCGAGTGCAGCAGGAATTAGAGAACTTAATGAAATCAAAAGGATCAAGATCCAATTTGCGAGTCAGTAGTCGATTGAACAGAAGGAGATCACAGGCATGGAAGTAGAGTGACAGCGGGAGAGTGGAGAATTTCAGCAGAGCGTCTTTATAGTCCAAAGAGGAAATCCATTTGAAAGCGCGTTTCTGGAAACGTTCCATGGAGTGGAACAAAGCACGAGAAGGCCACCAACAAGGAGACGCGTAGAGAAGAATGGCGCGAGGAATGGACTTGAACAAAGAGAGTTTCACAGCGGACGAGGTATTAAAAGGAACATTACGGAAAAGGGCAAATAGCGAGGAATTAGCTTTGCGGAGACGCAAAGACACATGTCCAGTCCAATTTAAGTTTGCAGCAAGTTGAACTCCAAGATGAGTGTGATGAGGCGCAAAGTTCACAGGTAGAGGCAAATCAGAAGGGGGAGCCACAGAAAAGGAAATACCACATGTCTTGGTAGTGCTAAAATCAAGATGGTTGACAGAGGACCAAGTAGACAAGTGCTCAAGATCAGAAAAAATATTAGAAGCAAAAGACCAACCAAAATCAAAAATCGCAGTGTCGTCGACATACAGCAGGCAAGACGAGTTGAGAACAGAATGAGGGAGGTTGTTAATGGCAACGAGGAAGAAAAGAACAGCAAACACTGAGCCTTGAGGGGCACCACTAGTAACGGGGACAGGAGAAGAGATAGACGAGTTGATTTTGACACACTGGTGGCGATTAGTCAGGTAGGACTGGAACAGTTCGATGAAATCCACATCAAAACCAAATAAACGTAACTTGTCAAGCAGAATGGAATGAGGGAGACGATCAAACGCTTTTGAGATGTCAAGAAAGATAATACAACCAGGATCATTACTATCAGAGTGAAAGTAGCAGTTTTCGATCAGAGTGAGCAGGTTAGTAATCGTAGAGCGACCAGGAAGGTTGCCATGCTGAGAGGAAGAGATGAGGTGACGAATTTTTGGGAATACATAACGAAAAACAAGGCGTTCAAAGATGATAGACAGTCGAGATAGAATAGCTATTGGGCGGTAGGACGTGACCTGCGAGGAGGGAAGCTGATTAGATTTTAACAGCGGAGAAATCCAAGATGTCTTCCAACAGGCGGGATAGCGCTTAGTGGAGCAAATGAAGGAGTAAAGATGCTTTAAATGGATAGAAAGCGTGGAGGAGGTTTCATGAATTACAAAGGAAGGAACACCGTCAGGATAACAAGGACCAGACAACTTGCAAGATTTAAGCATGAGAGAAATATCATGAGCGCTGAAGACCATATCACAAAGTCGGATTAGCGGGGAGGCAGCAGGTGGACCAGGGCACATGGAGACAGGTACAGAGAAGTTAGAGGCAAAATACGCGTTTAACAGATCAGCTTTCTCCAGGTCAGAGTGAGCAGAAAGAAGGTTCCATCTCAAATTGGGGAGCTCAGGCTTGGAATGAAGAGAACGCAGGAAGGAATAAGAGTCTTGGAGAGAACCGGACGAGAAGCTGGACAGAAAAGAGACTTTGTCAAGTTCCATAAAATTGATAACATCTTCTGTGAGAGAAGCAAGCTTCGGAGTAGCAGTAGTACCAGAATGGCGTTTGTAAGATTCCAATTTATTCAAGGAATGCACAGTAAGGGACGAAAAATAGAAAGGAAGAGAAGCACGCTTTTTCCGCCGACGAGGAACAAAAGAAGAAATAACTTGATGAAAGAAAGTGAACCAATCGTCAACTGAGAAGGAATCACATTAATGCTTGCATGAGGTTATTTCGAACTGATGTCCTTTATCCGAGATGAGTTTCTCCATCGGTACAAATTTAAGAACCCAATATTTTACTATTTTCTCGGCGACGTGCTCGGCGATCATACTGCTTAGAGGAATAAGTTGAGCGTACTTGGTAACCGTCATCATCTCTTGATAATTTTTCTAAGTCCATGTGTACCACCTCATTAGGTCTCTCTGGAAGTCGGCACTCAAGAAGTGCTCATTGTTCAGGAAAATGATTGGTATTTTGTAGGAGACACTTTTCACACTTGTCGATGACATCAACTACAGCTGATCTTATTCCGATTGTGACATATCTGGTGTTAAAGATATTCTCAGTCTGGATTATGTCGAGGTGACCTCTTTTGTGCACCCTCCTCATGAGATCATGTCGAAAGTATTCGGGAATAGCCAATCTTTTGTTCCTACTTTTTGCATATAAAAGGCCTTGTGCATTGATTTGCCAGTTGTACCGTTTAAACCGCCTGGTGACCTGTCGCCCAACAACTTTTTCAGCCATGCTAGTGCACTGTTGACCATGTGCACTACAAAAGGACGTCCTAATATAAAATACCAAAACTTCTTCAATGATTCGAGAATGGCCAGCATTTCACACTTAGTGACTCCATAGTTTTTCTCAGCTGTCCGTAACTTGTGACTAAAATATTGAATGGGGCTTTCTGCTCCATTTACCACTTGACTTAACCCGCAGCTGATTGCCACCACACTGGCATCGCAGTCAACTATAAAACCTGTTCCAGGTTTTCCTGCTCCTTCCAGGTCCATTTAAACTCAACCAACTTTTTGAGTAACTGGGAAATACTCTTTGTCTTCTCTGCCAGATCGGGGATGAACATCCCATAATAATTGAGAAAACCCTTAAGTCTTTGTACGTCTTTTCTATTTTAGGTGTTTCTATTTTATCGAGGAAGTCTCTGGCATTCGTTTTGATCGATATCTTCCCAGGCTCAATTACTTGCCCCAAAAATGACTTTGTTCTGTCCTAATGCACATTTGTTGCCATTGACTTTCTGCCCAGTGTTTTGAAGCAGATTGAGTGTTCGCTTTAGTTTATACAAATGTTCAGGAACCAGAATGTCGTCGATGTAAGCTGAGATACCAGGCTCTAAAACATTGGCATTATTCTTCAATCCTTGATTCTTGGAAAAGGATAAGCGTCCTTGATGGTGACAATGTTTAACATACGGAAATCAATACACAATCGATATGTTTCTCCCCGTTTAATAAAGACTGTTGGAGTAGTGTAGGGACTATTACTCCCTTGGACAATTCCGCTTTCTAGAAAGGTCACTCAAGATCTTTTCATATTCTTCCTTCAAGTTCTCGGGAACTCGCCATACTGGTAGTTGAATAGGTAATCATGTTTTGTCTCAATGGCGTGCTCTTTGCCTATCGCTTGTCCCACATTGATGGCTCCGTAATTAAAAACTTTGCTTTTACTTTTCAACAAAGAGATGAGCAACTGATGCCCCCCCCCTCATCACTAAGGTGTGGATGAAATTTGCTGGTGACTATGGGGATCTTGATGGTGTTTGAGGGTTCCTCCATATCGTGGATAGCTGTGAAAATAGGTAGACAGGCGGTAGATATATTTGTGAGTTGAACAGGCACTGCGACTATTTCGAGTTGTGAGGTATTGAATTGAACGGGGAATTTTGAGCTATTTAATATAGTGATGTAAATTTTGCTGTGCTTCACATGACACAAGTCAGGTGAGAAATTGACGCCTTTATGTTGGCTCTTTTTCTGCCCAGAGATCATCACATCACCACTATATTGGCTATCAGTGAACACAGCAGCTTTGATCCAGTGCCGAGCTTCAAGGAACACAGGCTCAGTAAACTGAAAATGAATTTCATTGTCAGGGACTGTAGTTAGTTGAGTTACTTCATGATCCTTGATGGATATTGTATTGTTACCATAATCTATAATGCAAGCATTGCGCTCCAAAAAATCCCTTCCCAAAATGATATTGTATGGCAAAGGCTGATTAGACGTATCTACTACAACTAAATCTACTTGAAACATTTTGTTGTTGATTCGCTTTAAATTTACTAGACTCAGATTTGATTTTTAGTTTGCTGACATCCCGGTCAATCTGACTCAAGTTATACATTAAGTAAACGATGCTAATAGCTTTTCGAATTATCTTCTTGAGATCATCTTCAGGATCGCACTTTAATTCCAGACGAGTACAGAGATACTGTGGGAAACCATGACATATATAAGAAAAGAGATCATGTCGGGAATATTCTGGTGACAGGTTGCTCAACCAAAAGAGTCTTTTCACCTGGGTGATATTATTTCAAACAGCATCACCTCTTCTAAATGACATTTCGCACAGTAGAGTTTTGTACTGGTGCTTGATGTGAGGTGCTCAATAATGATCCTCGAAATATCCACAAGTAATTGGTAATTAGTTTTAGTTTCTCAATCCAACATCATATACTGGTTGTAAAGCGGCTCGTGAAGGTACAATGGAAACTGAGACACAGGTGAACTGTGGTTAACCACTCGTCACAGACCCAATAGGTGTACCAAGTTGAGGACTTCCATCAGCAACATGTTCATATGCAGTAGGCACCACTGTGGTACTAACAGGGACTGCCGAGATATGACAAAGCCCTAGGATGAACTGGCGTAGCCACAGTAGACAATGATCACACATGGGTAATGGATGATTGAGTGAAAATAAGATTGCAATGCACAATTGATGTAGGCAACAAAGCAGAATAGGGGGTTGCCATAGCAGAACGAATGTCACGCACTGGTTCATACTCTTGTTGGGGAGCTAGCATCTGAGCAAATTGATTAGTTAGCTATTTCCCCGAAGTCATCTAAGACCTCATCCAATATGGCGCGAGTAACATATTTATCAGAACTGGGAGAGGGGGATTCCTCACGGGCATTTGCATTTGCCCGGGATCAAGTCAAGGGAGTGAGCTCACTAATTTGGAGTTCTAAAGACATGATGGCCTCCATCCTCTGATACTCAACATGCTTGCAAAGCTTCAATGCGCCTCTTGCCTTCAATGCTAATTGTTGAGACAGTGGCTCCTTTAGGTGTCCGATTTCTAATGTCTGATTATCAAACTGTGGGGTTGGATCGCCTGAAGGGCAAGCAGGAATTGGTGGAGCATTATGAGTGTTAAGTATTCGTCAGTGATTCACAGGAGAGATTTGGTTAGGAGAAGTCGGCAGAGACACATTAAAGAATGATCAAGCGGTACAAGAGGTAACATTTGGGCTACCAACACTTGCACAGGGGACGTTCCACACAGGAGTCCCAAAACAAGGAGAACAAACAACTGTACAACTAGAATCCATTTCGTAACAATTAAAAGAAATATAACTCTTCTCAGAAAAATTCTATCAACCTCTTGGGAGCACTCCCAGCTAATCGACAGCAATAGCTAACAAAACAGAGCAACAGCAAAGTGGTATAGGCACAGTAGTAATTGGTAATAAATCCAACATGTAACAGCGCAGAGACAAAATAAACTTAATGGTCAGGGGAAATCCATCCCAGCTGACACAACACAAGTAAGACCAAAACAAAACAAGTTAAGAACATCGGGTAACCATCTCAGTAGGCAAACATGGTTCACAACTGGAGTACATCTCCAAGCATCAATTCACCTGCACACTGAAACAGGATAGAGTAATGAAAAATTAAGTCGTTTGACTGGCAATCGAATTTACTCGAGATCACGTCAGAGTCACCATGTAGAATCGGTGGCTGATGGTTATACCGGCAGCACTAGAGAACTCATTGTCACAGCATAAGGTTGCAGAATTGACCATAATATAGCAGCCACGATTCTAACAACAATAAGTAGATAGAAACATTGGTAATTCACCCATGTAACTGGTAACTGCTTAGAGAAAAGCTTTTAACTTGAGTGAATGATGCTATCCTATTTATTATCTAGCTCAATACAAAATAAACGTCTCGTTTGTTTTCTTATCTCTCAGCTCAATAATTAATAGCACATAATCGCCATGCATTCGCGTTAACCAATGTTATATTATCATCACAGTGTAATCAAATTATGAGTGCATGTTGAAGTTGAAGGGAAGGATTTATTATATCTACACGTAGCCATAACCTAATGCGGTCCACAATTTGGGCTGCTAGCTGTCTGAAAGCTACTCGTCAAGTGAGCACAGTAGAGTGACTCCCAAATTGTCGCCAGAGACTTACACAATCATTATTAATAGTATAACTGAAATAATTAACAAGAACGGTAAAGGAGAGTTGAACACATGTTAGGTGAGATAAACTCTATTGAACATTTTCTACATCATTGCTCATATTTATACATTGTTTCAAAAATAATTACCTGCCTTTGTTTACAACTAACAATCATGCGATCACGTTTCCCTCGCAAATTGAATTGAGCAACAAATACACGTAGCACCAACTCGAGGAGACATTATACTAATATTGTAAACTAAGCTTGAAAAGAAATAACTTACATCACATTGACGTCATTATAAAGAATTACAAATAAGAAAATTAACTCGATAAAAATATGCAAAGTCCCCAAGTGACTCTACAATATTTGACCTCTTTCCACATATTTTCGATAATGTTAAGGTCTGGAGATTGGCCAGGCCAGTCAGGAAGGATAGCAACCCCATATATTGTGGGGGGAATTTTTCATTTCTTTTGATGTATGACATGGAGCACCATCCTGCTGATATATTGATCACTTGTAAGGAGCGGCAAGAGTTCCCTTTCTAGAATCCGAGCATATTAAGAGCTTAGGAAAGTACCAGTGATGTGAACAATCTTGCAAAAGCCACACTTCCATATTGCACCCCATACCCCACCATAATTCATGCTCCCCAAGTAAGTTGATACAAGAATCTGAACTTCTGCCCATTTGGTTTCCTTATCAACATTATTTTTGATGAGTATAGCTCAAATCTTGACTCACCTGGAAATATAACATTAGACCAATGTTCAGATGAATTGTCGCTCATTAATTGGGCCACCTCACCAGGCGTAATCTTTGCTTTGAGGTTAAGAATGGCTTTCTGGATGCCACGAAATTACCAATTGAGTACTTCTTCGAATGTTTCACATCCTTTCGCATTGAAAGGAAATAAGAGCTGATTGGGAGGTTTTGGAGGTCTTCTGGAGTTTTGTCTTGGCCAATGATATTTTCAGAAGTGAGACGTCTGATGATATCCCCGACAGTACTTCGAGGACGGTCTACAAGTCAGGCTATATTACGTTGACTCATCCTTCCAAATGTATGAAGATAATCAATTCGCGGATGGCAAGAGGTAGGTAACCAGGCATCATATATGGTGAAGGAGGTCTGTTATTAAACATTTTCAATGTAAATAGATTGAAAAATGCTCATCCAATGAAATTTTTTTTACAGATTCTCTGATTTGGTCTGAAGTGGCCGAATACATTTTTCCAAAAAAGATTAGCTAACTAAAAGTATTGTAGCACTTCTCCTTGAGATTTAAAGTAAACAGTGATAATTATGACTCAAAATTGATGAATTCCTCTTTCTGCAACCCTAAATCTAATTAAAAAATAACTATGACATTCTTGGCGTCCACTTCATGGGGGGGGGACAAATCATGGGTGGGCGAATTCTTTTTTCCAGTACTGTGCCTTTCCGTTTCAAATTGCAAAAAATTGGTTTTTTATATATCTATTATGGGCCTAGTGCTGTAACTTATGCATTTCCAAAATTTTTTAGGGCTCCAAATGCTTGTCTTAACTACCCGATTTACTCGATCCAAAACATTAACACAATCCACAAACAATATAGATACATTATTTCAGTTTGGTCCCCTATCAATTACAGCCATTGATGCTCATGCCAATAATTTCTTAATGTCGGTAGTACCCGATTTGTATTTATGCGAACCTATAATATTTATTTAAATATTTCTGACAACGTTGGGTGAAAAAGTTGGAGCTGCGTCTTAACTACAAGATTTAATGGGCCCGACTTAATCATGTAGTAAAGACAAAGCAAGTTTACATTCTACAAATTCCGCACAAAGTTGGGCCGATTAAATCCTGAGTTAAGACAGGCTTCATAAATCAAATTGATGAGTACTTATATATCAATAAAATACTCAATATGGATTCAGTTCAAGATATCCAATTAATGACGGCTTCCAAATATTATCAGGAACATTCAGGCAAATATTAATAACAATCAATGCAGAACATTAGCTCTATTTGATCTGAGTAAAGCATTCAATATTCTAACCCATGAATTTGCCTGTTTATTATACAGTTTAATTAGATTTCAGCTATGCCCCCAATTTCGTTGTCCGACCTCAAAAATTTGAGCGATGCCCAGTTTGCCTCCGCTGTTGGTGGTCTGAAGAAAGACGCCATCATTTCGTTGTTCCGCCAAGCGGTCACTGCTCTCTCTACCTCGACTCCGTCCTCCAATGATGGCCCTGGCGTCATATCATCCTTATCTGAGTCCCTCACAAAGCTTTCCTCTGATGTTTCCTCTCTGCAATCCCAAATGTTCTCCTACAGTGCTGCTGCCTCGCGTTCTGTCTCATCTCTCCCCAATAATCCTGCTCCGAGTTTCACACCCGTGCTTGTTGCTCCTTCTGCTCTACCGCATCCTCCCAAGCAGTCTATCCCTTCATCAACTAACCGTAATCGTCCTCGTCCAGTTTTTGGTTCTAGTGCTTCCTGCCGTCTCCCTGCTGTTCCTATTAGTTCACTTCCGCCGCCTCCCCGCAAAGCTCATATCTATGTTGGCCGTTTTGCTGCCTCTGTGTCCACCTCAGATGTTGCTGACCACCTTCGTTCGTCCTCTCTACAATTTGATGATGTCATTTCCATTCCTCCACGTCCTGACTCTCCATTTGTATCCTTCCATGTTGTTTGCGATCAAGTGTCTCATCGTGCACTCATGAATCCTGATGTGTGGTCTGAAGGCGTCTTGATTCGTTATTACCGCCTCTCTGACGAAGAGTGCAAATCTTTTGGCCTTCGTCCCCGCCGCCGTAATCCGCCTCGCCGTGACTGACTATCTCACTCTGATGTTCCTCCTCCCCGTAACTCTGGCTTTTCCGTGTTGCTTGCCAATGCCCACAGTCTTGTATCTTTGAATCGTCGTCTCAGCTTTTACAATTTCTTCTTGCAGTCTCCTGTTGACTTCATTTTCATCACTGAAACCTGGCTTGATCCTGCCATTGCTGATAGTGTTGTTTTTCCCAACTCTACTCTTAAAGTTCTTTCTCGTATGGATCGATCCAGTGGTCGCCATGGTGGTGTTCTCATTGCCTCTCGTCTTCCTAACCTTGACATCCGTCCCATTTCTTTCGATTCATTATCCTTCGATTTCTGTTGTGGCTGTGCTGTTGTTCTCAGTGACCACATTGTTTCTCTGCTCTGCGTTTACAACCCTCCTTCGAAAAGTGCCTTCCGCATTCCCATTGCTGATTTATCATCTATGTTCGAGTCTTTTCATGACCAGTCTACCTACCTCTCTCGTCACCTTGGCTTTTCCATTCGTCCTCATTTTCTTGTTTGTGGTGACTTCAATCTTCCTAATGTCTGCTGGAATGCGTTCGACTCTACTGACACTTATGAGTCTGCAGTTTTAGAAGTTTTTGCCTGCTATTCTCTTGAACAACTTGTATTTTCTCCTACTTCCAGCTCCTCTCTGCTTGATTTGGTTCTGTGCTCTCACCCCGATTACATATTTGACATATCTGTAATCCCTGTTCCTGCTAAGCTGTCAGATCACTCATTCGTCAGCTTCAATCTGTTTGTCAACTCTACTTCTCCATCTGCTAATCCGGCTGTTCCACAATATGCTCGATTTAACAGTGACTTTCTGTCACTTAATGCTGCTCTCTCATCTTCGCTGCCCGTTTTTAGTGATTCCTTCTCAGTTGACGATTGGTTCACTTTCTTTCATCAAGTTATTTCTTCTTATGTTCCTCGTCGGCGGAAAAAGCGTGCTTCTCTTCCTTTCTATTTTTCGTCCCTTACTGTGCACTCCTTGAATAAATTGGAGTCTTACAAACGCCATTCTGGTACTACTGCAGATATGACAAACACCTAAAAAATTTGAAAGTGGTACCATACAAATGGAGATTTTAAAAAATCTGAAAGCTCTATTTTGTGTTGTGCCACTCAATTTCAACACTTCCCATACAGTTACTGTAATTATTATATGTTATGATGAATTTTATATTTTAAGCAATGTTTGTTATTTTGGAAAGCTCATATAGTTGGTAATTTGTATAGTATATGTTTCTGAAAATTTTTTTGGTATTAAAAAATGTGCTTTAGTATGATGTTTATTCATTAATATGTGTTATGCCTAAATAATAATAATAATAATAATAATAATAATAATAATAATAATAATAATAATAATAGACTTTATTTAGCTGCTGAAGGCATACACAACAAGAAAATAAAAACAAGTCAAGTTTTACGGCAGCGAGGACAGTCACAGGAGATGAAATAGGAGCAAATGGAAGAGTAGGCGAAGTCAGAGAAGGGCTCAGCAAAGAGGAAAGCCATCAAAGATTTCTTGAAGCTCGGTGGCGGGGAAAAGAAATCAATCGCTGTTGGAGGGTTGCGAGTCAAGATGTAATTAGCAGCAGTACAAGCACGATTGAAAAACGAGTGAAGGGTGCGATGTTTCTTTGTACGACGAATGGAGAAGGTGACAACATCATCAGAGCGAGTGCAGCAGGAATTAGAGAACTTAATGAAATCAAAAGGATCAAGATCCAATTTGCGAGTCAGTAGTCGATTGAACAGAAGGAGATCACAGGCATGGAAGTAGAGTGACAGCGGGAGAGTGGAGAATTTCAGCAGAGCGTCTTTATAGTCCAAAGAGGAAATCCATTTGAAAGCGCGTTTCTGGAAACGTTCCATGGAGTGGAACAAAGCACGAGAAGGCCACCAACAAGGAGACGCGTAGAGAAGAATGGCGCGAGGAATGGACTTGAACAAAGAGAGTTTCACAGCGGACGAGGTATTAAAAGGAACATTACGGAAAAGGGCAAATAGCGAGGAATTAGCTTTGCGGAGACGCAAAGACACATGTCCAGTCCAATTTAAGTTTGCAGCAAGTTGAACTCCAAGATGAGTGTGATGAGGCGCAAAGTTCACAGGTAGAGGCAAATCAGAAGGGGGAGCCACAGAAAAGGAAATACCACATGTCTTGGTAGTGCTAAAATCAAGATGGTTGACAGAGGACCAAGTAGACAAGTGCTCAAGATCAGAAAAAATGTTCGAAGCAAAAGACCAACCAAAATCAAAAATCGCAGTGTCGTCAACATACAGCAGGCAAGACGAGTTGAGAACAGAATGAGGGAGGTTGTTAATGGCAACGAGGAAGAAAAGAACAGCAAACACTGAGCCTTGAGGGGCACCACTAGTAACGGGGACAGGAGAAGAGATAGACGAGTTGATTTTGACACACTGGTGGCGATTGGTCAGGTAAGACTGGAACAGTTCGATGAAATCCACATCAAAACCAAATAAACGTAACTTGTCAAGCAGAATGGAATGAGGGAGACGATCAAACGCTTTTGAGATGTCAAGAAAGATAATGCAACCAGGATCATTACTATCAGAGTGAAAGTAGCAGTTTTCGATCAGAGTGAGCAGGTTAGTAATCGTAGAGCGACCAGGAAGGTTGCCATGCTGAGAGGAAGAGATGAGGTGACGAATTTTTGGGAATACATAACGAAAAACAAGGCGTTCAAAGATGATAGACAGTCGAGATAGAATAGCTATTGGGCGGTAGGACGTGACCTGCGAGGAGGGAAGCTGATTAGATTTTAACAGCGGAGAAATCCAAGATGTCTTCCAACAGGCGGGATAGCGCTTAGTGGAGCAAATGAAGGAGTAAAGATGCTTTAAATGGATAGAAAGCGTGGAGGAGGTTTCATGAATTACAAAGGAAGGAACACCGTCAGGATAACAAGGACCAGACAACTTGCAAGATTTAAGCATGAGAGAAATATCATGAGCGCTGAAGACCATATCACAAAGTCGGATTAGCGGGGAGGCAGCAGGCGGACCAGGGCACATGGAGACAGGTACAGAGAAGTTAGAGGCAAAATACGCGTTGAACAGATCAGCTTTCTCCAGGTCAGAGTGAGCAGAAAGGAGATTCCATCTCAAATTGGGGAGCTCAGGCTTGGAATGAAGAGAACGCAGGAAGGAATAAGAGTCTTGAAGAGAACCGGATGAGAAGCTGGACAGAAAAGAGACTTTGTCAAGTTGCATAAAATTGATAATATCATCTGTGAAAGAAGCAAGCTTCGGAGAAGCAGTAGTACCAGAATGGCGTTTGTAAGACTCCACTTTAGTCAAGGGGTGCACAGTAAGGGACGAAAAATAAAAAGGAAGGGAAGCATGCTGTACTGTACAACAAACTGTCATCACTCAGTTTTGATAAAGAACGCTTAATGATGATAAAAAGATTTCTATCAGAAAGAAAATTCAGAGTCTAAAATTGGCAATAGCGTTTCCAACAACCTAGCGCTATACAAAGGAGTTCCTCAGGAAACAAAATCGACCTTTTGTTAAAGACCTTTTACATTTTGCACAGTAAAGCTATGGAACAATATAGGCAATGAAACTAGGTTGTCTACGAATATTACAATATCTAAACGTAAATTGAAACACAGCTTGCTCAGTCACCAAAAAATTTTTGCATTCCTCTAAAAAATTGTGTAATTTATGTATAGAGCTTGTTCAACATATATGGAAACTAATCAAGATATAATACGTAAACACTGAAATATCGTTGCTAATTATTAGGTTTAATTAGATTTCTTATGGTAACTGCAAAGCAAGTGTGCAAAGTAATGACCAATGCTCATTTTTCAAAATAAAGTCAATGATGATAATGATGGAATAGCGGCTGACAACTTCGGAAAATGGCTTCATGATACGTCAAAATTTAAACAATTGAAAAATATTTCTCCGAGTATACAGTAATTTTTCTTCAATAAAGTCTGTTGCAGTAAATAGAATCTCTGTTGCATTCAATTAAGTGGATTTGATTCAATGAAGTCTCTGTTGCATTCAAGAAGTTCTTTGTATATTATCTAGCTAAAAACACAATTTATTTGATGCCCGAAGAAATCTATACTGCAAAAAAAAATTATTAAAAAATCATTACATGAAATATTTTCTTGCAACCAAATATTCATTGTCAATAAGTTAATTTGACTGGAATAGATAATAGTAATTAGGAAGCAGCAATATACTGTATATTCAGATTTTATTAATTAAAAATTGAACTCACACTGTATTTCGTAAAAAGCAATATTTAGAACCTATTACATTCATGTGAAACAGGTCATTGCACTAGTGTCTGCAATACGCAATCGAAATACCATTGCAAATCCATATGTCATTGAACATTTCGATGTGAGCAACCATAGTAACTAAATGAGTTATGTATAAATATATTTTGAAGCGAGATGCCAAGTGAAAACTAAAGATTTTTTTCGAGGAACAAGTAAAGGGTATTGTTAGCTAGTTTATGTACAAAGACTTTTTTAAATACAACAGAGACTTCATTGAAATGAAATCGACTTAATTGAATTCAACAGAAACTATTGACTGCAACAGAGATTATATTTGAAGAAAAATAACGCAAAAGGAACCAGATGGCTTTGATAGCTGTTCGCTAATAAAAATAATTTAGATAAAGTGCTTATTAAGCTTAAAGAACAAATTGAAGTTTATAAAAATGAGTGTGAGCTAGATTTCGGCCTTGAACGCCTGGATTGAGCCTACAAAAACTACTGAAAGAACTACCAACCATTATATCTGAAATGAATAAAGATTAAAAAAAATACTTAATACTACGATAAAAATGTTCGATAAATGCAGCTGTCAGTCAAACCAAAAGAACTTTTGTGTAAAATGAACTACTATAAAGAACCAATATGCAAATAGCATGTAGTTTTATTATTGTAAATTGTATTTCATTAATTATTATAGACTTTCTGTTGTCTGCGAATAAAATTACCCGATGGGGTCTGCCTGAAACACGACCTGATCCTCAATGAAAACCCAAAGTAAAATGGGCAACATTATTTTGCACAAACACTTCTTTACTTTGAACTCGTGCCTATAACATTGTCTATATAATACAACGTGTCTTCAATAACATTTAGTCTCATGTTTGCATTTAATTCTAAATTTAAATCATTAAATCCAAAAATAGTTCGTTTATAAAAATAAGATTTAGCATATTTATATTTACATTTAATAAAAATTACTAAAAAAACTGAAAGGTATATTACACTTTGCTATTTTATGCAAGGGTAATTTTCTTGTTTAAAAAATTTACAAAATTATAATTCAAATAGCTAATTGTCAAATTCTATTGACATTTTTTAAGGCTCCAGCAGAGTTATCAGGTTGGCAGTTCAGTAGAATTTTTCAAATTTGAGCATAATTCTGTGTGCTTAGATCTACAAAATATTCGTCTCAATTGATATTGAAATGGAAGTTTAAAATATTTCCTTTTTTATAATAATTTCAAATGATTTTTGCATATTGAGAATTTCTAAAAGGGGAGGAGGGCCAATTCTTATCTGAGACATATATACCTAGGTAGTTTTTTCACCCTTTTAGCATAATTAAATGCTTGCAAATGCATATTTGATACATAAACCAAAAAGCCAGACAGAGGATATATCAATAACATGAAATACCAATATGTAATTTTCATAATTATGAGTTGATCTACTTTTTTTGCACTTTATGTCAAAAAAGACTGTTCATCAATCAATCAAATCATATTTGAATGAGTTGAAAGTGGCAGGGGCAAGGGTCTCCCTCCTAAATACATCTCAAGATTTTTGTGTCAAATTTATGTTCAAATAGAAAAGATATCTCTTCCAAATAACTTCAATCAAGTTTAGCAAACTCATTCACAATACCAAGAGTTCCAAGTAGAGTTGGTCTGTGTTGAAGTTTTTATGCTTTGAGTCAAAGTTTGAGTATTTTTTTATTTAAAATTATGAGTTTTTTCAAATTTTGGCACAATTGTACATTTATGAAATGAAAAAGTTATTGTTTTCATTTAAAATAGAAACTGACAGTTAAGATAATTGATGTCTTACTATATTAGAAATAATGCAGGAGGGTTTTTAAGTATCCAAGTGCAAAAAAGTTGACAAACCTTGATTAAAAATCATTAATTCTGAAACTTTAAATTGATGAAGAATACAGTTGAAAATATTGAAAAAACAATTATATTCTTCAACTTAAATTTCTATGTCAATTGAAAACTGACAATTGTGTTAGTATTTGAAAAAACTCATTTAACGTCAAGATTTACTTCAAAAAATATTTAAGTTCAAACTTAAAATGCAAAAACTTGGCTGATATTCTTAAAATTGAATCAAATACACAGTTCATACTTTAACCAAAACATAGAGAACCTTCGCATCAACTTAGAAAAACTTTTTGACAATATTTGCTAAGAATAAGAATTAATGAAGTGTCAATTATAAGCATCAAAGGAAACATTGAAATTTGCATTTTGTTTAAAAAATAATTGTGCCTAATGTTGTAATGTTGGTTGAATGATAGTGTTATGCTTAATTTCATGAACAATATTTAGAGAAATAATTTAATGTACCTATGATATAATTCAATCCTACCATCTGTTGGTATTTTTTTCATAACTCATTCATGCTTATTTTGAGCAAATATTGTTGAAAAGCTTTGCTATGTCAATGCCATTGGTCTATCTCAGTTTCAAGGTAGCTGCTGTTGACAAGGGGTACCAACCAAATACCCTGAACTGGACTTAAAAAGCTAAATCATGTTTCACTTAGTGTATTTTCATTGAGAAATAATAAAGCAATGTTTAACATTTCACTCATTATATCATGCCAATAGGATGAGGGATGCAGTCAAAAAAGGATACTTACTCTAAGTTAACATTAACAATTGCATGAAGTAGTTCTTTAACTTGATTGCCTTCTGATTACAAACTTGCCTTACTGAGTCAAATAACTTGTGTTTTAAATAATTGCATAATTAAGAAAAAATCTCCTAATTTGCTTCTATTTAACACATTTGTTCACACAATTTTATAGAATATTTTTTGGAATGCTCCATATAGTGTAATGTCTTTTTGCATAAATTAATTCATGCATGTGATATATAAATTTTACTTTAAAAATCATACTTTATTTTTTCAAAACTCCAGACTAGTGCTTCATCTATGCTTCAATTTCTAAAGTGAAATTCTGTTCACACTATACATGCAAATTTCATTATTCATTTTATGTAACTACAACAAAACATGGGTAACTAGAAACTGAATATATTCCTTGTTGTACCCAGTAAAAAGCAGATATGACAAAAACCTAAAAAATTTGAAAGTGGTACCATACAAATGGAGATTTTAAAAAATCTGAAGGCTCTATTTTGTGTTGTGCCACTCAATTTCAACACTTCCCATACAGTTATTGTAATTATTATATGTTATGATGAATTTTATATTTTAAGCAATGTTTGTTATTTTGGAAAGCTCATATAGTTGTATAGTATATGTTTCTGAAAATTTTTTTGGTATTAAAAAATGTGTTTTAGTATGATGTTTATTCATTAATATGTGTTATGCCTAAATCAATATGGATATAATAATAATAATAATAATAATAATAATAATAATAATAATAATAATATNTCGAGAAGGGCAACACAACTACATTTATTAGAAGCTAAATTTGATTTTATTTGCTGTGATGTTGACAAAATTGCATCTTGATTTCTAAACCCATTACGGAAACCAAATTGTTTTTTCGAAAGAATATTTTCAGATATGCATTTATTTGATTATTTAATAATTTTTCAAATAGTTTACTGAAAGGATGGCCAATGCAAATTGGCCTATAATTTTGTGCGTTTAGAGGATCGCCTTTTTATATATAGGGCTTATGTCTGATTTCTTAAATATATCAGGGAATTCATTATCAATAGTACATTGGTTAAATGCGAATAGAAGATGTTCACTAAAGATATGAAAATGACGTTTAATAATAAAGATTGGAAGATTATAGGATGCAGTTGATTTATTTGTGTCTAAATTTATTATTATGGTTTCTAGTTCATTTGCATTTACGAGCCTAAAAGAAAAGTATGATTTTGCTGGGAATTTATTAATGTTTGTCTTTCTCTTATATTAGGGAAAATTGAAATAGCCAAGTTCCTTAAATGTTGCATTTAGATAATAATAATAATATAATTAATAATAATAATAATAATAATAATAATAATAATAATAATAATAATAATAATAATAATAATAATAATAATAATAATAATAATAATAATAATAATAATCAGAGCTCTATGTACACTCGTAATTATCAGAGCTCTACGTACAGTAATTCTCAGGGCTCTGTGTACACCCAAATTCGTTTTTTTACTGAGTGTTTCATAAGCATTTTTAATGATTTTTTTACACTGTTTTTGCAGGAATCTATTTTATATTAGCCTAAATTTTCATTATCAACTAAAATTTGAAGCAATTTTTGAAAAAATCGCGCAATTTTTCAAAATTTAGATTCAAGGAGTCCATAGCTCAATATCGCAGTAGTCCTGATCAAATATTGTTTAATAACATTGTTCTAGACCCAAATTTAACTTTAAAAACGATTAGAAGTGGTCCGAAATTGATATACATAATATTAATGGAGATATAGACCATTTCTTAAAAAGTCGGACTACTGTTAGCATTGTGGTATTATAAAAGTTATTGACTAAAGAAGCTGCAGTCCTTACAAAATTTTTGCTATTAATATGTTTCTAGAACGAAATTTTACGAAGAAAGCATATAAAATGGGTCCGAGAGCAATCTGATAATTATTCATCGAGATATTAGCAAGTTTTAAATAAATTGCCGAAATTTTACAATGCTTCTTTTCAAAAGTGATTGAGTTAAAACATAGAAGTCCATGGAAATACAATTTGATAACTCGTCTCCAGAAGCAATTTTGGAAATAAAAACGAATAAAAATGGTGTGGAATTGATATCTTCAATATTGATTGAGATTTACAACGTTCCTTAAAATTGCTTACCCCCTCTAGCATTCTATCATTTACAGGTGCACTGACTGATGGAATAGTAGTCCAGTGAATGAGACGGTCAGGCTAAGAGTTTGTCTTCCAACCGCTTGCGAGAGGAAAAATTTTGCAGTTGCTGATAGCGAGCAATACTTCTGGATACCGAAAATACTGACACGTCCATTCTAACAGCTATGGTGCGATAATTGTACCCTCCTCGTACAAGATATGAATTTGAGCACGGTTTGTTGGTGAAATTTCACTTCCACGGACTATATTTCAAACTATAATGATAGTGCTTTTTCAGTGAAAATGTATTGTGTGTTATGATGAATTTTATATTTTAAGCAATGTTTGTTATTTTGGAAAGCTCATATAGTTGTATAGTATATGTTTCTGAAAATTTTTTTGGTATTAAAAAATGTGTTTTAGTATGATGTTTATTCATTAATATGTGTTATGCCTAAATCAATATGGATATAATAATAATATGGTAAATTTTAAGAATAAATTGGGAATTCCAGGAATTTTACGAAGTTTCCAGGAAATAGCATAAAACACGCTTTAGACAGGTTACTGTTCCCAAACTTTTGGCCAATACTGTATATATAATTA
>CABFPE010000185.1:499837-522699 GCA_900660155.1 Hofstenia miamia
TATATATATATATATATATATATATATATTGTTGTTGTTATATATAAACATATAAACATTATTATAATTTATCTAAAATAACGGCAAATTGCACTAATTATTTCTAATTGGTAAGCAAAAATAACTTAGTAACATCGTAATAGTTAAGCAGTAACTGAACAGCAAAGTAATACAAAAAAATACTTTATTAAGTGTCTAAAAAGAAAGAGAGGTTTAGACTTGCCTTGAGCAATACGAATATTTTTCATTAAAAAAACTAACTATAAATTATATAAATCAGTTGCTAAATAATCCTATTGGATTGGACAAGTCTTGTCTTCACCTTCATCAATTACTAACTCTTTTAAGACAAATACGTCTGAGAATGAGCTACAATAAACTTAATAATAGAAACATAAAATTTAATAAATAAAAAGCTTCTTGTAAGAATTGAATTTACAATACTAGGTACCTAATGCCGGTTGTTTAATTGTGACAATAAAATTCCACCTAAAATGCTTGATCAAACCCTCCCAATTAAGTGTATCAGTAGAGGCCAGAAAATCAGTGATTTGACCAAATACAGGTATAAGCAAATAACGTTAAGCTGCATATGTATTTTCCACATTTTCAAGCAATTGTCTCCAAGCCTATTATAAAATTTAGATATCCTCAGATATTGACAACTATTGGTGAATGGGCTCAAACATAATTTTTAAAATTTGCATGAAAGTGTATTATTGTTGATGACGTACTTGAAAAATATCAACATTCTTCTTTGAAAATTTCATTTTTAAAAAAAAATATAAATTCTCACCATGCCAAATATTCAGGCAATCACGAAGTTGGAAACCCATGCGAGCAGTAACTAATCGAACTTTCTTTTATCTAGCTACACCACCAAAGCCTATTGTCATTTTTGAAGAAGAAATATCTATATTCAGAAATTGCTTTAACAATAAATAATATTGATAACAATTCTGAAAGCGTCAAGAAAAGAAATACAAACAAAATAAAACAAAACAAGAAATATTTACAAATAATAATAATTAACTTGGATTATGGTGATGTTAGTTTCTATTAATAGAGTAATCAGGATTGTAAAATTTATAACATCGTCATTTCGGTCTTTTTATGGTGCAAAGGTATTTTTTAATATCAATCTGCCAATTCTAAAATATGGAGAAAAATCATTTTCAAAATAGTTCACAGTGAAATGTTTCACAAAGTTTCTGATTTTTGATTGACTGATTTTAAACAGTCCAATATCTTTGAAATATGACCTCGGAAGATTGAAGTATATATAAACAAAAGTCTAAATTGCCATTAAAACACATTTTGAAAATTTGGCACTTACATCTATATGCACCTTAACCAGCGAAATTACCTACTATATCTACTAGTGCTAATACATTATTTATAAGTTATTGGGAGTTCCATTGGTAGACAACGCAGTTGCAAGTCTGCAGAATTTGAAACGGGCAACAATGATTGTTAGGTGTCCATGACCATAGATAACTAAATATTAATATTTAGTTATCTATGCCATGACAGGACATTATCGCCTGATTATAAAAACAACTTCTAATATATCTCAATATTTAGACATAACTAGAATTAAAATTAAAAATTTGCTACACCATCCCCAGATTCATCCTCCAATGAAACAAAAAATATAAAAAAACAAACTGCAAAACAGAAATGAACAACACTGCTGCTCATTCAATATATTGTAAGATATAATTTTAACTTAGGTTATGGTGATTTCAATAATTATTCTTGAGAGCGTAATCATGTAGAACTTAAAATCTCGTCATTTATATTCAAATAGTTCTTTAGTGATAACCTTTAATGTCTCATAACCATGAATCTGTTTTATTAGTTTGGGGAATTTATTCCAAAGTTTAATAGTTGTATTTAGTAGAAGAATTTTTCATTGAGGTTTTATGGAATAGGGATAACAGTAGCTCATAAACATGTTTTGATGAAGCTTAATGCGCTTAAAGTTTGGAAATTTTAATCAATCGAATGGGTCTTCTAAAAATTTCCTGATAGCATTATGATAAATAATACGTTTAGGTTTTAATAATTCAGATTACAAAATACAAATTTGCTTCTCCATGTCTTTACAACGATTACTAAATTTAATGACAATTTAAAAAATTATTTGGTTTTCTTTAGTTTTGTGGTGATTTCATTAAACAAGATGCTTCCATAACTTAGAGGGCCTTAAACCAGTGCATGAGTCAATTTCAACATAGTTTTTAATGTAACTAATTGAGAAATATTACAAATACCCATATTTGACAAATATTTTTCTAACAATGAAATCACAATGTTTGTTGAAAGTAAGATCAGGAGTGCAACTCACTTCAAATTTTAGAGGGCGGATTATTTTGTTACAACTAAAGTCGATGCTATTCTGGCGATTTTTATCCAAACCTTTTTCTTCAATTTTGTGTACTACATCGAGCATTTTTTAAGCAAAATTGTGTGCAAAATTCAACGGTATAGGATTCCATTTGATATGTACTAGAATATAAATGCATTTTAAATGGAGGTTGAATCATAAATCAAATCAAAATTATTTTTAAAATGTGAACATAGTAAAAGCTTGATGGCAATAAAATGAAACAATTATTTAATACACAATAAACGAAATTACTAATGTCACAGAAAGTTTTCAAAGAAGCCAGAATCTTCCTGAATTAAAACATCTTTGTACAAGATTTTTTCCAACACATTGCAATTCATTGACATCTATTTCATTAATTTTCTGAACAATTTTGTTATTTACGTCATCATGATTCTGTGGTATGAAAGCGTGGTACATGCGTGCCTTTAATACACACCACAACAAATATTTATAGGTCAAAATTTGAACAAAAAATGAATGTTGCCAAAATAATGAATAAATTTCATTACAATGCCCGATATGTTGATGATATACTACATACTTCCTTCTTTGAATTCTTTAGATTCTGCAATTCAATTTACCATAGAAGAAAACCACAAAAGACTACCATTTCTGAATGTTAACATTGAAAGAATAAAGAACAAATTTATGCTATCATACTAACAAAGTCAAAAAAAACAAAGAAAGTGATTATTTATACAATTGAATATCAAGGCATACAATCAATTGAATTACAGAAATATCTGAAAAGAATCACTCCATCATTTTTAAGATAGGGTTTATACTTAAGACCAATAAACTAAGACATCTAATAGGACTAAAAACAGAAAACAAGATTGAAATTCTTTCCAAAGTAGTATATGAAATTACTTGCAACTGTGGTGCACAATACATTGGAAAGACTTCAAGAAATTTACAATCAAGAATTAAAGAACACAAAATTCAATCGACCATCTCTGATCATTAAAGAACTGTGATATGAAATTTACATATAAAATTTCATCCAAGGCAACTGATAATTTTCAACTAAGCATCATTGACTCTAATAAATTTGTTGCTATTGCCTGTCTTGACCTCTCAAAAGAATTCGATTCTATTAATCATGATATATTAATAAGAAAATTAAAAAATATTGGTTTTTCTCTTAACAGTGCTCACCTTATATCTAATTACTTAAGTAATAGACTTCAGCGAGTTAAATTAAATGATACTTTTTCAAATTGGTTGTCTGTCAATAATGGTGTACCTCAAGGAACCATACTAGGTCCCCTGCTATTTAATATTTATGTGAATGACATGAGGGAAATTACGGACTGTGAAATAACACAATACGCTGATGATACATCTATTTACTGTGGAAATAATTCATCAAATAAAGCTGTAAAAGTTATTGAATCGAATTGTATAAAATTGAGCAACTATTTTAACATGCATAGATTGCGTATTAATACGAAAAAAACTGAATTTTGCATAATGCAACCTTTTAGAAAAAAACGGACATCTCCGACTATTCAATTAATTTCAATAATTCATCTGTTATACCTGTTAATAAGTTTAAATATCTAGGAGTAATAATAGATTCAAATCTTAATTTCACGTCGCAAATAAATACTATTATTAAAAAAATGGCTATAGGTATTAGAAAGATATCCCATGTTTCCCAACAGTTACCCCCAATTGCAGTAATTCAAATGTTTCATGCTTTTGTTATGAGTAATTTAAACTATGATAATATCTTATATACTAATGTACACAGCCAAATGTTAAAAAAGCTTCGAGTTCAACTAAAATGGGCATTAAATGTTTGTAATAAAAACTCTTCTAAAACAAAAGAATATATTTCTAAATCTATTCTTTTTCCACAAGAGTTAATTATTTACAATATTATTATTGTATCAGGTAGATCATGAATAGGATTTAAATTTTATAATAACGATTATACAATAAATCGAAATTAGTAAGCTATCCGTAGTCAGTGTATTTTTTAGTCAGTGTTGTTTTATTTATTTCATTTTTGTTATTATTCATTTTTTTGTACATAGTAGTTAATGACGCTATTCATTTGAAATATCAGTAAAATATTGTAAAAAAATTCAAATGAATATAGATTATCTTATCTTATCTTATTGAATCAATTTATATAGAATTAAAGGAACCAAGCTTAAACAAAAAAGATGAATATAAATACAAACAAATTTACCGAAAATAATATAAAAAATGTAATTTGATGAATTTGGAAGGAATTCTCTTGCTAGAAGAGAGAAATGAGGTACAGGCATTTTTCTTTACTAAAACAGTGGATCACCATAACTATACAATCATGTTACGAAAGCATGCCTTCTCTCAATTAAGTCGGAAGCGAAAAATATTTTGTTAATTATCAAGATGGGGCGCCGATGCGATACTACAATGATATCCGCACTGTGAATAATCTTGTGCAAAGATGAAGCTTGTAATTCAGGAAGATGGTGGTTTCTTTGAAATTTTTTGAAACAAGTAATTCGCTTTGCTATGAATTCAATAATGTTTCATTTCATTGCATTCAAACTCTCAATGTGTTGTTATTTCTAAAAGTAAAATATGATTCACTCGCTACATTATTGTTTACCGGTTTAAACAATGGCAATGTTAATAAAATAGTATTACAAATATATGCAGTGTAAAATTTAGACACTATCAAATACAAGAGGAAATTCTGCAAATAATTTCATTTGAAACTACGAAAAAAACAAAATATTCACGATAGTTTTTTTCCAGCAATTACGAGACTATTTAATGAAATTATCATATATTTAAATGAAGCACCAATAAACATGACTTGGTGAAAAAATATTAGGATATTCAAAAGGACTCCCTCAACATCTGCATCAAGAAATCTTCTTTAGAATGAAGCTGGAAAATGCATTCAGAAGATCAGCAATTTCCATAATTGTTAATGATAAACTCAATTTTATCTTTTCCCTGATCATCAAAGTGTACTGGATTTCAATTGTAAAACAGTCAAATATATTTAAATACTTAGGTTTTATGTAATGATGTTACATAAATTATTTATATTTTAATTAATAAATAGTGAAAGGGAGGCTAAATAAACACTAAAGTAAATTTCATCCTAGTTTATATATTTGCTTATGATTTCAAACACATTTCAATTATTTGAGAATGTTCCTCTTTAAAAGGCATCTCAGATAGTTAAGGCTCAGTCACTTTTATGAACATCCCTAATCAGTTCCAAATTTAGGAGGGGCACGTGCCCCCTACCTTGGTTGAGCCCCTGAATAAGATTACAAACAATAAGAATTTCCAAATACTTAAAATTGGGAAGAGATAGGCCGAAATTCAAAATAAACTGAATTCCGCTTCAGCAAAGATGCACACAACTCAACCCAATTGCAGTGAATGCTATATACGTTATAAATCATGTGTTGAAAAAGTGCGACGGCCAGGACATTGTCTAGGTTTTCGGCCACTATCCGCAGTGAAAACGAACACCAAAAACAATATACTGATGAACTCTTAGAAAATAAAATTTACTAATTTACAGAAATTGAATAATTACATATTTAACAACTAACTACAAATTTACACACTATTGACAAATTTAGTATTCAGTATTTAAAACCATTTGCTGGGGTTTTCGAGGGGGGACTATCATCTCATCATGTCGTAATTGTGCTTCGGTTTTTTCGGCATTGTACTAAAAAGAAAGTTAGAAAGAGACTACTTACCTTCTACATCCAATAGCCACTAAATATGACAACCTTGATTTAGAATTAGTTATAGTAATACCTTGTGCCCATTTTCCCAAGGAATATAATAATAATAATAATAATAATAATAATAATAATAATAATAATAAAATTGAATTTTGCCATATAAAGTAGGTATAACAAAAAAAATTAAAAATTTTACAAAGAGTATTGATTAATTAGATGAATTACAGGAAAAACATTTACTAAAATGAAAGAAGTCACATTTAAAAGATATTCCATGAATAGATATAGAGCTTTGGAAATAAGATAAGAGTTGTAGCTTGAAAGAGGAAGATTTATGTCAAGATGTTGGATTATAAAATTAGCAGGAGAAATTATTCGGTAAAAGAAATTGGCAGCGGAAATAGATTTGTGAATTCTGGGAAGATGAAACGTAAGATTAGAAGAGGATCTATTGCCACACACTGAAGAAGAGAATTTTATATAAACAAAAATATCAAAATCATAGTGTCCTATGAGAAATTTATTGAGAAATATTAAGTCAAGAAATTTTAGATAAAGTGATTTTGGAAGGAGTTTTGAATTAAGTAGAAGATGTAAGTAAGAATTTCGAAACGAAAATATCCATTGGAGAGCGCGATACAAGATACGATCAATTTTAATTGCGATTGAGAGACCAGCATTGAGAACTTAACATAAACTAGAAAGACAATATGATTTAAAGAGTATTAATTTTATGTGACTATTTGAAGAATTTGGGATGGAAGATTTGAGTAAGTACAATGTAGATGCGAAGTTTTTAATCTTAGAAGATGTGTGAATTGTCCAGGAGAGTGAGTTCGAAATTTGAATTCCAAGATTGGGTTTAAACGCGACTAGGGTATTGTCAAGAAGAATATTAGGAGGATTGTAAGATTTGGTTGAATTGAAAAGAAGAGCTTCAGTTTTAGAATAATTAAATGGAAGAGAGTTCAAGGAAGACCAATCTATGACAAGTAAACAAGAATTTTGAATAGTTATAGTAGATGAAGAGAATATGCGCATATTGTCAGCATTCAACATGCAGTTTGCTCCGCAAGAAGTAACTGAAGGCACGAAGTCGTTGATAAATAGAGTGAATAGAAGAGGACGGAGAAAGGAACCTTGTGGTACGCCTGATGAAACTGAAAGTTTATAAGAGATACTAGACCTTTTAGTTTATTAACAAGAAGTTGTTGAAACTTTACCGAAAGCTTTTTTGAAATCAAGATAGATAGTTTATAGTGAAAGTTTTTTATCTAAGTGAGAGTAAGCAGTGTCTAGAAATTTTAGAAGAGATAATACCGTAGAGCGATGAGACATAAATCCGAACTGAGACGAAGATATCATAGGTCGAATAATTGGTTAAATGGCATTGAAAATAATTCTTTCAAAAATTAAAGAAAGATGCGAAAGAATGGATATTGGTCTGTAAGATGAACAAAGATTTTTAGGGAGATTTTTTCCAATTTTAAACATTGAAACAACAACAGCTATTTTCCAAATACTTAGATAACGTGATTATGTAATAATAGAACGAAAAAGGTAATATAATGCAACAAAATGAAATGAGCTCCAATATTCATTAATGAACACAAGAAATGTATTAAAATTTTCATAAAAAATTTAAGCGATTTCAGTTGGTTATGCTTACGATTCTAAGAGCTTGGGCCCCTTGCATTTTTTTAATTTTTGGGCTTGAGTTTATATTTTATTATATTTAAATTAATGATTAAGTATTAATAGTGATTCACTATATAAATTTGGCTTTGAGGGTTTTATAGTTTGATGGAAAAAGGCCTATTTGCAACTTTTTTGTGTAGCGGAGAATTCAGCACAATCGGTTAAATAGCGGCCTGCATGAATGCCGACAAATCCTCGCACTGAGAAGCGAAAGCTATAAATAATTTCCCTGCAAACTTCTAACCAACGTCTAACCGCTGTATTGCGATAAATTTCTCATCAAAATACTAATGCGCAACTTTAATAATAATTCGTCTTCCAATTTGACAGGGAGTTGTTAAATTTCGAATATAGTTATCTTAAGAATCTTAACAACAGCGTTGGCAAGCAATTTCATTGAAGCTGGTAGATGTTTAAATAAATATCTAAGATAAATTTATATGTATAACAGCAAATTTTACACTCTCACAATCTAAGCAGTAAGATTCTTGTAAAAGTATGTTAGCAAAAAATTTTAATTAAAGAAATCACAAAAATACAATAGATATAACTACATAATGAAAAAATAAAATATTTAAAGTATTTGAAATATAATAACAAAATAAATATACGTATTTAAGCCAATTTGGAAAATTAGCCAGCCTGGGCCAACATAACCGGCGGATCAATTTGTGGGTCACTCTCGGATAGTGGGTGGCAGAACATTAACATATTTAAGAAACAATTTAAGAAGTCAAAAAGACTAATTGTTTTATTATTATTATTATTAATATTTTGTTTTATTGATACTTTTATGATAATATATTTTTGTGCGTATTATGCTAGTAATCATTCTTTGATAGAATCGGATCACTTATCAATGATAGATGGGTAGGGTTGTGGATTATTGTTAAACGGGCCTGATCGAGTTGCGTGTCAAGAAAGTGACCCCTTTTCCACCCTGATTTAAGCTGGTAAAAATTGTGAAAAAATGATGACAACATATTTTTTTGCATTGCTTAGAATGGTACAGTTCTAAGAAATATAACTTACTCTGCGAACTGCGGCGCGTTTAGCATTATGATAATGGAAAGACTCTGAATCCTGCATCATGATTCTCGAGCGATCTCTATCGAATTTGTCCGCGGCGTCTTCATCCTAAAAAACATTTAAAATTGCAATTACGCACACTGAATAACACGAAATTAATATATTAGACTAAAATTGAACTTTCTATATATATGTGCGGCTTTTTATGTTTTGCTTTTATTTCAAAAGGGTAGATAAAAATCATTAAATAAATGAAAATTCACTTCTTCAAAAGTAAAATAATGTATTATAATAGCATATTTTTACATACTGCGAATACATGCAAATCGTCGAAAATACAATGAAAATATCGATGATCATCCAAAGTTTTAGCTAGGATATACCAAAATATATGTCTGTTTGCATACATTAACTGAAATCTGATAGTTTGTAAATATATTATTTCTGAAAGAAAATGGGTAAAATTGTAGAATTCATACATAATTTGGATAGGCTGTGACACCAAGCATTGGACCGTATGCAGTATCAATTGCTGGTTGGAATTCTGAAGTTGCCAACATATAAGACTGGAAGTACCAAAGGTCAAAATCTAAAATGCATTATAAAATAAAATATACCAAGAAAACATATATACTTATACCGGCGCTGAATAATATGGAAATTTGGTCGCCAGTGCATTCAGCGCCGCTTGACTTTTTCGATAGTATTCAGCGCCGAATGGAATTCTATGCTTTAAACTCCCTATTTTTCCAAGATATTTTGTGCATAGCTTCAGGTAATTAAAGGAAACACAAACCCCATATATGGGATTAATCCACCTAGGAACAAAAAAAGTTGGCAATATTATATAAAAATATTATTCCGGCGCTGGATACACACTATTGTATTTCATTACACACAATTTTTCTAAAAAAATGTTATGCAAATATTTTTAATATTAATATCCTAAATACAAAATAAAAATGTTAATGCAGTTTATTCACGAAAATTTGACATGTTCATGGATTGGAATCAGATACTTTGCGCTTGGAAAAAAATATTGCAGTTGCGACCTCGATCATTTCACAATAAATTGAATTGTCACAATATTTCTATTCATTGAGAAATTAGTCAAAAATATTTATCAAAAATAGTAGAACAAACATAATTAAAGTAATATCTACGCAATTAAAGGCTAAACCATCCCGTTACAAGACGTCCACTATTATTGCCCTATATATTGCCAATATCTTAAAAAATTATTGTCAAAAAAGCATCATGATTAGTGGGTACAAAAAACTCCAAAATTATTGAGCGCCATATAATAATTGTGGTGTATTCAGCGCCGAAAACAAAATTTTTTTATTAAGTGTCGGAATAAATTTCGGGCGTTGTATACATAATAAATAGAATAAATTTATATGGGTATTTTACCGGAAATTAATCGCTGTCGGCACTGGTCTACCAACTTTTGGCAGTAGCTTATTTCGGATTTGACAGCTTGTAAATTTTGGTAACTTGTTCGATAAGAAAGTTTTAAATCTTGCATTTTCTTGACCAAGTAATACTGTTCTTGATCCAGGATTTCTTCATTGGATTCTCCAATGAACTCACCTAATATAAAATGCATTACCTATAAAATTAATCGCAGGGACATCTTACCTTGGACATCATTAGCTTTCGCTTCTGCGATTTTTTCTTTCGTTTCATCAATACTAGCTTTTAGAGAGTTGATGTGCTTAGCTAACTCATTAGCTTCATTCTTCTTAGCCATTAAAACCTCTAAATAATAAGATAATAGAAATACAAAAACATTGAAAATCTTCTAAAGGTTTATCTCAAATAACGTAATTCAATCTGACGAAATATCATTGTGTAGCTAAACGTGCACTAGGAGATATAATTAACAGCCTGTGAATATACTGTGAATCACTCCTCTCATATTATTTGATGATTTTTCAACAATTTCATTTCTGTAAGAGTTGATTTTCATCGAAGTATTTACACAACACGCAAGGTCAAAAGAAAAATAAATAATAAGCATAACAACTATAAATTCTATCAGCTCTCCTCTCTTTATTGATAGTAGCCTATTAGAGAAAAATCCTAGCTACGTGTCTGATAGCAAAAAGCTAGGAATTTAAGAAAGTTCATATCAGTAAAAAAAACAATAGGCAGCACTGTATGATAGCACTTTATCTATGCGTATTGTTTATCATCTCTTCACTTCAGAGATGTTTCAAAATATTAAGCATGATTTTACTGTTTGAATAATTAAAAGGCAATAGGAATACATTACCCTTATTGTCTGCCAATATCTTATTAACAGGAAATCCATCTTCTTTTTTAAATTCTTCGAATGCAACATGGCGCGGCGGAGGAGTAGATGGGCGATCAGCGCCGCCACTCGAGGCAGTTGCCGGTGGATGATCGGTATCTTTTGAAGGAGTTTCTGTTGGACTTGCTTCACGACTAATAACAGGAGTGGAATTAAGTGATCTGCGACTACGCATTACAAACAGAGGGAAACATTATTACGCTATGCTAACATTATCACTCCATAATAATACATCACTTTGCATAAAATATCATCAACATAATTATGAAGTATTGGAAATAAATGGAAATTAAGCTTAGTTAATGGGAAAATATGCAAACAGCCATATCCATTCTGTTTACGTAAATCATGTATCAAATGTAATTATATGAAGTCGTTCTATATTTGTATTTTTAACTACATTTTCAAATATGAACTTAACATTTGCACTGCAAAAGCTTTCCTAATTTGTTTTGAAACGTATTACTATTAAAATCACCTTTCAAAAATATGCAATAATTCAAACCTAATATATTTTAGAAGTAAAATGCCAATGAAAAGAATAGGTACTAAAAATATACACAATGAATTTTTATACGTGAATCACTGATTACACTGATGCAGTAAACACTATCTTCATAAAGTATGTTAGGCATTATTAATTTTTAGGGCTATTTGGCATGATCAAAGCATAGTTGAAAGCGGGTTGGGTCAAAGTGTTTGGTCAACCTGCCAATTCGAAAATTATTTTCACACCTTAGACGTTTTCGTGCCATACAAAAATCCAAATATCAGCAGCAAAACCACCCTTCACAACACCTTAGAAGCATATATTGGATTTTGTAGTAATTGGATCGCTCAACTTCTCTATTTGTCAAATAGATGGAAGGGGTTTAGATCGACCTGCAGGTTGAGTCGGGTCAACAAAAAAGTAGTGCAGGTAGGGTAGGGTCGAGAGTTTTTCCTGACTGGTTCCCCCTATGTTCCAACAAGATAAATCTTAAACATAGTGATTTTCTATATCAAACTTGCTCAAAGGTGCATGCATTCAGCTATCCATTTAACACTAGAACAGCCGGAATGTAAAAATACCTAGAACCACCAAATGATTCAATTGACTCAGCTATACATAAAATTCGTGTATCTGCCGCTGAATAACTTAGTGACAGCTGTTCTTGAACACAACATGTGCATGGCCTAACTAAAATCTCTGACATCCAATAGACTTTAATGTAATCCATTCATTTTAAATGCTTCTCAAAATAATTCAATAACATATTCTTCTGTACATTAAGGCACTGAGCATATGACTACGATGTAGAGCATGTCAATTAAATTTAAATTGCAAACTAATTATTTTCAGAATTCAAAGCCTTCCAAAATGTGAATGGGGCATATATGGAAGCAGGTGCATTAGAAAGTGATGCCAATTGGATTTAGAAAGAAAATCCTCAGATAAAAGTAAGAGGCTAACAAATGCAATATGGTTAACATAGTACTAAATAAATCCACGATCCTTTCTTTCGCGATTTTCGTCGCTTCATTACATTAATTTGAAATTAATATTTTTATATTACAGTACCTAGATTTCAAAGGAATTACACAGACATCTCGACAGATTCTTCGAGTCAAGGATTTAAAGAAACCTTGAAATTAAATTTAAATTGTCAATGTAAAACAAGCCAAGAAAAACGAAGATTTTATTCAATAAGGTTTGCAAAGCTCCGTTTGAGAAAAAATATCTGCTACAATCATAATCAAAATGAAACAAACCATTGTTCGATTTATGCAAATAGAAAAGTTTAAATAAATCACGAAGTCTAAATGATACTCTTGATAATTTTAAGGATAATAGCAAAAAGAATTAGAACATCTAAAAATGCAGTAATTAAAAAAAATTTTTCACCACGCTTTTTCAATTTCAAGTGATAAAATATGTTTAACATTTAAAAGCAGAGAAGAGGGGAATTCGCTCAGATAAGTAACTTCCATTTAGTTGGTTAGAAATATCTAAAGATAGCAAGTCTTGACATTAACAAATTTCCTTGTAAAAATTCAATCTTAAAATACCAACAAGTACTTGGCCTATATGCAAATGTTAACATGCATTCAATCAAATGTTTTAAAATCATAAATAGTATTTAAATACAATATAGATATTAAGATTATTAGTTTATATAATTATGTTCAATGTGAACAATCAATTAGTTTAAAAGTGAAGAAACGCCACTATCATTTGGCAATGGAAGAAACTTCTTTCTGAAAATTGGAATTTAAAATGCTCTCTTTTCATAAAGATAACTAGTCATTATATAATTCTGAATTTAAGAGAAAATCTCACTTCGAATTTATTAAAATAGGTATAAAATGACCATCTGTAACCTCGATTGCCAATACAAAACTACCTATAGGCATCGCATCAATATTGCAATGTTTATTAAAAGTTTTATGATTAAGTTTTCCAATATTGTGTGCCAATAAATGCAAAATAGAACACCTTTTATCACTTAGTGTAGTTTCTAGTGAGAAAATCGTTGACGTAATTTCGTGATTATTTTTAACAAGCATTCTTCTTAAATCTTGACAGGTTTGTTTCCACTAGGTTTCCACCCCTGCAACAACCTAGCCCTGCCATAAACTCCATATTTTCAATATCGGAGTTGAAATTTTAAAATTCACATAATCCGGACAAAAATCGGCTGTCCACCAGGATACGGATAAAGCGGAATTGACTGCATGACCAAATTGTACACATTACGCAATGAAAAAATAGTTTTTTTCTAAAATCTATTTAATAGAAAATTCTAATACATCTACACACAGGAAAATTAAATATTATGTACTTTGGCATAAATTGTAATACAGTAAAATTTCTGTATAACGTACTTCAATGTGCTGACTTAAAAATTAAAAAAATTCATTATAGTGAGAGCCCATCGCATTTTTATAAAGATTAAATTATAGGAACAATCTAACGTTAAATTAGAAAAACAGTCAATACAAACTATTAGAGTATACGTACGTATACATGCATCTATGTTAGTGCAATTTGAATCATTTACTGACAACCAATAAGAATATAGCATTAGTGACATTCCTGACATTTTTATTGCTTATATAAACACAGAACTGTTAAGTATCTGTCATTATTTAAAAAAAACTGACAAAGCGGTCTTACCCACTTTGCAGGCATAAATTGTAACTCTACATGGCACAGGTGTGTTAAATCGCCCTTCAATTCAACATCAGCAGCGCAACCGTGAACAAGGCTCTTCACCTTCATCAAACCATCTTTTCCTTTACCCATCCGAAACACTGTGGAAGTCCACGTATTACAACTTAAGTAAAAAACCAAGCTATTTTGAGATCATGCAAAATTAATCCTTTTGCTGGATCACGCCCTATCAACGCTGATCTTCCAGTCGGAATTGTTGAATTACCCCGTGCATAACCTATTCATCAATGTCTTGTTGAAAAATGCGTATCATGTTTATCTGTCAAAAATGTTCATGACAGGATTGTGTTTCCAAAAACGTGCCAGCATTGGACTGTGGATCAATGGCCTACAGTAATCTTCAAAATTGAAAACACAATCAGACACATGAGTTTACACTGCGTGCCGTCTGGTTGTCAAATGTCTTAAACTACAATGCACTAATCCTACTGTCAACAGTACACTGAAAGTTGTAGTTCTGGATGCAATTGTAACCAAGGGATGTGGCAGTCTCTGGCTTTGTCCTAAGGGAACTGTGCACTTCCTTCGAATGTGTAACTGCAATTATTTCCAACATGCAAGAGTGTCTTGCCATCAATCAAGAAAAAGGAAAATATAGTGAGAGTTCATAATCGTAAAAATGTATCATTTTCAAGGGACTGCAAAAGTAAGCCCGCTATCATAAAAAGGACGTTATAGAAAGATTTACTGAATAAACATACTTTTCCATGTTTTCTGGTTTAGAGTTGCAATAATTAGCTGTTTTTCTCAAAAATGAGGAAGCTTCACTTCATAGCAGTTGAAGTCGCCTGAGGTTTTGGTACAGATGTGGATACACATCAGCTTACTTTAGCTGCACCATTTCTGCAAAACTAATTACAGTAGGTGCTCGATTATCCGGATAATTGAATGGAAGATTTTATTTGAAGAAAGAGGTAAATGTAATCGAATGAACAATTTTAATTGAAATAAGAAGTAATATTAGTTTGTCGTAATTTTTCAACTCGTCTACTGGCTGCCAGATCTCTGAGACATAGCAAGAAGGGCCCGTGTTAGGAGAAGCTTCAGGTTGTTGCTGCAACCATACCAGAGCTTGGTTCAGTGCATCAAATGCCTAGCTGTGCAGCACTTGTGCGTCCTCTTCGATTTCGAAAATTTCGCCGTCTGATTCTACTATTTCTGCAGTAGGTTCGTGCTGCTCTGTGACAAGAGAGACAATTTCATCATCATCGAGAATCGCGTGTTCAGGATTTTGAACATCGCTACATGTAATCTGAAAGACAAACAATACATTTAAATAAACAGGCCGTTCGGATAATCGAGCGTTCCGATAATCGAGGTTCGGATAACCGAGCGGCTACTTGTGCAGCATATGCAATTTTCTATATTAGTGTAAATCTTTCATATTGTCAATAATATCATAAAAGTGGCTGTACTAAAATTTCATAAATTTCACTAAAAACAAATCTTTGTCATCGAATTTTTTGAGGTATAGCTCAAAATACATAAAAGGCGAAACACCATTAAGACTACGACTATTAATGATAAATTCTACAAATGCATGCCCTCAGAAAAATATTATTTTAATGACTGATGGAGCCTTAATGACAACAAATTTACGAGAATTGAACAGAAGATAGTGAAATACCTCATTTTTCCTTTGCTTTTGCGTGCAGCTTTCTTTTGATCAATCAACACACTTTTCGCAGGCTTCGAACCAGCGGGAGCAATTCCAACACCAAACCCTAATAAAACATAAAAATATCAAAATATTTTTTTGATATGAAGCGTCTATGAAAAAGAGAAATTCATCTTAAACAAAAGAAGTTAAACTATTAAGAGTTATTGATATAACACTGATATATTAAATGTCACTTGTTTAAATATATTGTTGGACCAAGCATCAAATAACTTACCTTGATTATCTGGTTCACCGACATATTTCATGTCTAAATCTTTGCGAGAATCGCCCTGTGCATTTACCGCACCTGGCTTTTCCTGCTGAGCAAACTTTTCGCGTATTCTGGCCTCCATATCTTCTTGCATAGTTCTAAATGAAATAAATAGTCACTAATGTTAATAACTAAGATTATCTACAAATAAGCAATATTTCTGAGTAGGGAAACAATTGGCACGCATTTCTGTGAAATATAAGTACCTNAGTGATAATGACGGCAGTGGATGATCGACCAGAATTGTGAAAATTAGTATATTATTTACGACTGTCATCCCCAAAGTCAGCTCACAATGAATATCATATCACAAAGCGATTGTTATGTAATTTGAGCAAGTAAATTATAAGTATAAAGAATAATTAACGTGAATGTCTTCTGTAAGAAATAACTCAACAACCTTTAACCGAAGATGGNTATATTGTTGGACCAAGCATCAAATAACTTACCTTGATTATCTGGTTCACCGACATATTTCATGTCTAAATCTTTGCGAGAATCGCCCTGTGCATTTACCGCACCTGGCTTTTCCTGCTGAGCAAACTTTTCGCGTATTCTGGCCTCCATATCTTCTTGCATAGTTCTAAATGAAATAAATAGTCACTAATGTTAATAACTAAGATTATCTACAAATAAGCAATATTTCTGAGTAGGGAAACAATTGGCACGCATTTCTGTGAAATATAAGTACCTGACAATGGAACGAAACGATGTAAAGACTGCTTGAACCTGACGTACATTAACAATATCTAAAGAATCAATTTGACCGGCCAGATAAAGACGAACTTGACGCTGAATTTCAGTTAACTGTGAGTCTCCTAACGCCTCATAGGAGTTACCAGTGCGACCAATTAATGTATCATGAAGAGACAATTCCTGTCGTAATGCGCGGACTTCTTTCTCCAACTGACGCACTTGGCCTGCAGCATCTGCTACCTCGTTAACTATCGCATGTACAGGTACACACATCATACGCGTAGCGAAACGCAGCGTAGATATTGTCTCTTCTAATTGAGCCTTTTCAGACCAAACATTCGCAATCATAATTGTATTGCAATTTCCACCTAAATGTTGAATGAAATTAAAATGTAAATTATTAAATTTTGAATAAACTATAACTTTGAAAATTTAATATATTAGCAATCATTAAATTATTAGAAAGCCATCAATATTCACCTTGAATGAATCCCAAAAATTATTTTCATTTTTTAATAAAATTCTATACGGACTTGAAAAAACACTTAAAACACAGTCAAAAGCATTTGTTCAAATTGTGTATAAAACTGTTGGCCTTGAAAAGAGGGCTTAACATAAAATTAGCAAACACCTAAGTTTAGGATTTTTAGAGTGATTAGCATTTGGTTACTATAGTAACATTTCATATAATAAAACAGTAATTTCGAAAATAATTATTTCCAACTTCAGGTAGATCACAATTAATTTTCAAATCAGACGGATTCGGAACGTATCAGATTCCAAATATGGTTGCCTATGGCTAAGTCAAGGAAGCTTCTGCAAAAAATGCAGGAGAACAGTATTTCAAGGATCCCCAATACCAATAGAAACGATTTTAAAACTTATTCTAACCTGGATCCAACCTTTGGTCAACTCTAGAATTGTGTGAAGCCCAGTGTTTGAGTAGCTCATCAATACAACCCAAGCATACACTTTTACACAATATCGTATATCATTTGTATTGATATGTAAAGAACACAGCTTTACGTAAATGAAAACAATAAAATAGTAGCAAGAGAAACTTCATGCTTTTGCTACTTATACTTATTTCTATAGAACGTGATATGACTTTAAAATTACCTATAGAGTCTTTAAGTGCATGAGTTAGTTTACTCTGTCTGTAAGGAACGTGCTCTCTTCTTTTATCTGTAATTGCAATAATTGCTTGTTCAAGAAATGTAAGAGATTTATTAATATGCATTGCTTCAGCCTGCGTACGGCCGGAAGAACTTGTCTTTCCTAAACGCTCTGAACCAGCCAAATCTACAAAATTTAGTTTTGAAACAGTGAACTTTGTGGATGATTCAGAACGCTGACGGCTCTAAATAGCAGCTGCTAATGAACGTTACAGTTTATATAATATATATATATATATATAATGCGTGTAAATATATTTATGCAAAAAATTATTAAAATTGGTTCATAATTAGCAAAGATATTTAGTAGGGCTAATTACTTCTGGAACACCGTAATATATATATATANCTACTAAATATCTTTGCTAATTATGAACCAATTTTAATAATTTTTTGCATAAATATATTTACACGCATAATTGATATTCTGTAAAACTTTTAGAGAAATCGAACAAAAGACACAAGATTTATATTCATTTGAAAAATAGTAAACATTAATGCTGCAACGCGGAAAACAAATAAGTTAATTTGGCGTGACATAATTTCCTCCGCACTCAATTACTCTTTCGCAATGTACTATGAGTTTGTCTAATTCATTTCTGTAAACCTCCACATCAATTTCTCTCATTATTTCAACGATTCTCTGTTCCACTTCTTGTGCACTTTCGAATATCTCTGTTCTTAAATCTCTCTTGAGCCTTTCATTGAGCCATCGATCACAAAGGTTGAGATCAGGTGAGTAGGGCGATTGATGAAGAAGTGTCACACGATGTTGATCAAAAAATTGTTTTACACATGCCTTCACATGAGGTCTGGCATTATCGTGTTGCCAGATTATCCTGTCCATTGTCGTAGGATTCGACCTCAGTGTACGCCATTTGTCAGATGTTTTCTGTAGAAATTGGGTGTAAGTCTCTCCGTCAATTGTTTGTCCATAAGGAAGAGCACGAACACTTATTCTTTTGTTGGCAGTGAAAGCAATTAAAACTAAACATTTCCTTGGAGTTAATTTGTTGCTGCATACTTGAGGTCGAAATTAACTTATTTGTTTTCCGCGTTGCAGCATTAATGTTTACTATTTTTCAAATGAATATAAATCTTGTGTCTTTTGTTCGATTTCTCTAAAAGTTTTACAGAATATCAATTATGCGTGTAAATATATTTATGCAAAAAATTATTAAAATTGGTTCATAATTAGCAAAGATATTTAGTAGGGCTAATTACTTCTGGAACACCGTAATATATATATATAGAGTCGCCTGGTACACTTTTATAGTCGCTTTGTACAGACATTTATGGATAGTCGCTTTGTACAGACATTTATGGATAGTCGCTTTGTACATTTATTCTTATTTAGGCAATTGAAGATGATTTAAAATTCAAAATAGGTGTATGTTCAAATTATTATTTAACAAAATTGAACCAAATGATGGTTGTCTGTCAATAACGTTCCATTTCTCATCCTTAAAAAACGGTAGCTGTTTTTGAGAAGGTGAATCTGGAGAAAACAAAATAAGCTCAGTTGAAGCTTATCATGGAATGTTGAAAGNTGAGTTAATGATAAGATATTTACTAATACTGAACAGGTATATATTGTGCTAAAAAGAAAATGTATTTTATTATAGATATTAATATCTTACTTCGAACAATAAATTCAAAGCTTCTTCTTCATTGTTGGCGATGTNTTTCACCCTAAATCAAAATCTTAAATAAGTTAATAATAAGTTATTTACTAATACTGAACAGGTATATATTGTGCCAAAAAGAAAATGTATTTGTATTATAGGTATAAATATCTTACTTCGAACAATAAATTCAAAGCTTCTTCTTCATTGTTGGCGATGTGCTGTGATAGCCTATAAACGGTGGATCTGGAGAAAACAAAATAAGCTCAGTTGAAGCTTATCATGGAATGTTGAAAGAGTTCAAAGAGTAATTCAAAAATAGTGATATGGCAGGTACGGTTCACTAAATCTGTACCTTGCTGACATTAATATTAGTGATAATGACGGCAGTGGATGATCGACCACATTCTGTTCCCAGCCGCAGTACTAGAAAATTTCGAACGGAGCCGGTTTAAATATATTTTCCCAAAATTATTATAAACGATTTTATTTATTTCCAAATTGTCCAAAATCTAGTGACATCTTGAAAAAGTGCAATTGTTTATGAGGTTCTCCCAAAAACTTTGAGGTACGTATTTATAGACTTTAAAGGCAGTCTTTATAAAACGCATTTTATTCATAGGAGAGCAGATAATTTTTGAAAAACCAATAAACATTTATTGGGAAAAGAAAATCGGAATTTTCATAGAAAAATTGTTAATCTTTTCATCCACTTCAGGCACAGCAATACACTTCAGTACGTTCATTAATAATGCGTCCATGTCTGAAGTTTTCAAATTTGCTAATAGAATTGGAGAGCATTGTTTGAAAAAATGGAAAAACAGTTTGTCATTATAAAAGGAAAACCAACTGCTTTAATCATTATGTGACATTTATGAAGTCTTAATTTCTTAGACGGTTAAATATTTCCAGTCACTAACTTTTCGTCCTAATCTAACTTACTTTGCATATTTAACATGTTTTCTAATAAATTTCATTGCTCAAGCTACTAGTAGCAAGCCTAAAATTATGTGTAAAATATACCCTCAAAAATCCAAATATGAACAGGCTTTCTTCTGTGCGTAAGTAAAGGTTTCATGAAAAAACATTTCTAGTAAAAAGTAGCTTTCAGTAGAGAATCTGGCACAGAGTCTATTTGCAGCATTCTTTTAGTAATTTTTTTGAGTTTGCGAAATATATTCTCTGCCTAGTCAATCCTTAACATTCCTTAGATATAATGCCTTTTTCAAAAATGCATTTTTATTTTAATTGGCATGTACGTTATGCTCATTTAAAGGGAGGGTTGGAAAAAACATTTTTTATTAACAAAAAACGTTTTATACGCTTTTTTCTTTTAAAGACAGTGTTTTAAAATACCTGAGCAATTAATATGAAAAAACAACTTTAAGTGAAAATCTTTATTTATATTCATGACTGTTTGGACAAAGATCAATTATTGGAGTGAATCCCATAATGCTGAAGCCTCTTTCTATGGAAACAGAATTTGGCACAAGCGACATCAACGTCAGCCAATTAGATTCACCCGATGCGGCGATGTAATTCACCGTTCGCTTGATATGTTTAATTGTACATTACATTACAAAATGCAATTTCAACTACAGCAATTTTCAACGTCTAAAATTTCATGCGCCGTTGTCATAATAAAAAACACTTTTAAAAAACATCAATAAAAAACAGGTGTTTTAAAACGTGTTTTAAAAACTGGGTGTTTTTTATTTGCCAACCCTGTTTACAGGGTAAAAAACACAAAATATATATTTGTGAATAAATACTTCGAATAAATATGGTGTTCACAATCTCGTTATAAAATAGCGCAACCCAATCCAATTAGAAAAACTTAAAGATATAAAAGTTGTCATGAGTCAAAATATTCCCGTTTAAAAAACGAAAGCTTCTGTTTTACTAGGTTTTTGGCTTTAATTTGGTTTTTAAAAAAATAGTTTCAATTTTTATCAGTTAATCCTCATTTCTGTATGCTAACCACTCTTTCAAATATGGAGTAATGTAGCACATTTGCTTACTGCGATAATGAAAATGCCCAGGTTGAAAAATAATACTAATCTTACTATTTTTAGCCTTATACTATAACAAACTTATTAAACTTACTAAGCCCTAGCATTCTACAACAATCTTAATAAGCCTAAGAATAATTTTTAGTAAGTTTACTAAGTATCACTTTATATAATAATCTTATTAAGTTTAATTAAGATTACTAAGTCTATGTATAGTACTTAATAAGAATAACATAGTAAAATTTTCGTAGAAAAAAAATAGGTCAAAATTCCCGAAAAAATGTTGTCTATATCCCTTATTTCCTAATATCATTATATCCGGAATAGCTAAGAACTGGTCTGAATAAATTTAATATATTGAAATTAACTGTACTATTTATAATTGCTCTGCGCCATCTATTGAAGCAAATTAGAGGAAATGGCATGCTTATGAGATTCCCAAATACATCAGATAGGTTCTGATAATAATCATCATGGTTTTTCTTATGGTAAAATTTAAAGGTTTGTAACAAGAATGTTGTATGATATGATTTAAGAAGTCACCCATAATTTATTTTACAAGAAAAACATGAAAATTGCATTTATGTTGTTTTTGACAATTATAAATGTACGTTGTGCTTATTTATATCATTTTCACAAATTAATGTCCAATATTAAATTGCTTATGCAACACATATATGCGGTTTTCTGAAAAAAAATAATTTCAGTATTTTTCCCTAATATATTAACTGATTGCAATCGTACCTTGATTTTTCGGGACGAGCACGGTATGAAAGGACGCAGTGAGGCATGAGCACGACATGGCACGAAATTTAAAAAAAATTCAAGCACAAGTCTGGCACGGCACGAAATTCTGTAAATTTTTTAATGAATAAAGAAAGGATCTTAGATTAAATCTTATAAATGAAATGTTTTTGGCCACAAATATGCAAATTAATAGATTTAGAGAATCAAAATAACAAACATGCTTGATACGTGTATATTAATGTCAGCACAAGAACGGCATGGGCATTAAATTTTCGGTAACAATGATCACGGACACTGCACGGTTCAA
>CABFPE010000185.1:548305-561098 GCA_900660155.1 Hofstenia miamia
GTGTCATCTGTATATTGTATAACGTCACATGTTACTTGCTCGGATAAATCATTTATGTAAATATTAAATAATAACGGACCCAAAATTGTACCCTGTGGAACCCCATTTTTAGTGCATACCCAATCTGAAAAAGATTCATTAATTTTAACTCTTTGCATGCGATTGTATAAGTAACTGGAGATAAGACCTATGCTGTCATTAGAAAAACCCAGAATTTTAATTTTTTGTAGTAAGATACTGCGGTCTATGGAATTGAAAGCTTTCAAAAGGTCTAAGCAAGCAATTGCTGAGTATTCATTATCATTTATTATTGATCTGAGTTTTTTTGGTATCTTCGGATGAAAGAATATATTTTTCTGGGCAGCATATATCCAAATAGAAAAGTAAAGTTTTAGTAAAATGTGATAGCATTTCATTAGGTGTTAATGATGAATATATCGAATTCCAGTTTTCGATTTTTAAATACTGTCGAAGTTTTTCGACATTTTCTGTTGATTTTTCTCGTATTTTTATCCAGGATTTAAAGGGTTTACAAACTTTTAGAATATTCGAATAAGTAGCTATAAGGCAGTGATCTGAGTATGGAAATTATATATTTTATAAAACTTTTTAGACGTAAAGCTATATTAGAATGCGATTCGGCCTAGTTTTAAACCTTTGTGATCAGCAATTTTTTTAAATAATTAACGATTTTTCTTAGCATTTCCTAACTATATTCAATGATATCCTGGCATCCCGTGACCAATCCAAACACTAAGGCAAATACAGAATTTATATATATTTCTAAAAGTTTTTAAATGTAATCCTATATTAGAAAACGATTTTGCTTATCTTTAATTTATAATTTTAATATTAAGTACAGTTTGAATAAATTATTTATGAAAGAGTAGGGCTAGTCTCTCATTAATGAATTATTTTTGTGAATTCAATGAATTTTTTCAGAGAAAGAGTAAGTTATAAATTCCTTCAAATAATTTTGTTTTTATATTCAATTAATGTGTTTAGTTCAACAAAGTTGTGGATAAAAAATTTAATCGATAGTAAATTATTGTTGTTGTTTCAACAAAAAATTGAAAATATATTAGGAAAAGCTTGATTATTTATTGCAATGTTGCATGATTTTTTATTGACCAAAATAATTGCAAACATATGAAAATTGAGAATTAATAAATTCCTATAAATTTAACTTTCAAAACAATCTTGTTATTCATTAGAATTTGGTCAATCACCTACCCAAATTAGTATTTACGTAGTATCTATTAAGTATTAGTAAAGCATTACTGTACATATTTGGCAAATTAAGTATATTATTTAATATCAACTATATCTAAATAATTTAGATTAATAAACAAAAAATGAACTAATGAATGAGAAATATTTATTAATGTCAAAAATGGAAATTGCTTACAAAATATTTAAAAAGTCAGTTAATGCTCGTCACTCGCTGATGCTCCCTGTTGCAGTACTTGAAATTGTAGCTGAATGATTAATTTGTCTTTTTCAACTGACTGGTCCTGTAAGTGCTGTTGATGCCTCAACAACTCTGCCATTTCCTCACAATAAAGGGAATTCCAATGGGACAATCTTCTGGACATTTGCGTTTGTCTCTGCAATTTTGGGATTTTCTCTCTCAACTGTAGGTTGCACTCAAGTAAATGATATACTTGACTTTCAAAAAATTTCACTTCTCGTTCGAGCTCCTGCACTGTTGTATTCGAGTTCTGTGATATGGAACGAGAGTGACGTAACTGTAGATGCTTCTTGCAAGATTTTATCAAGCCCATGATTAAAATGATTTGATGATGAAAGTGGCTGCTTTTATATTGGACCAATTTTATCTTGTTATTGATTGACGTTAATTTAAAAGTTCAAGACGGCAGTTGCACCCAATCAACAGTGCATCACAGCACGGCAAGATGAGCGTCAACATTTGCAATTGGGATTGATTGACGTGCGGATTTGCAACGATTGACATATGCAATGTGAAAATGAAAGTTTGCTTCAACCAATAATTTTTAATGAGGATGATTTGCTAAAATCCTAAAATAAACTTTTAGAAGTCTCAAACCTAATAAACATTTCTGAATAAGTAAGGTTTAGGACTCTTCTTCATTTGTATTTTTTTTCTTTGCAGAACTTTTATTTTCGAAATTTCTGGATGTTACTTTTTAAAATATATGTTACATAGCAAAATAGCTAAGAAATATTATGTTGAAAAATCTATAGTTTTTTCTGGCTTTAACTAAAATAACTGCTTCTAAGAAACGATAATTGTTACCAGGCTTGTTTATGAGAAATTATGCATGCTGAGTAATCTGTCTCTCCTGAAAGGCGTATATTATTTGTTTTTATACAGGTATGCAATCTTTCCTCTCTTTGTTGCTGCAGAAGGGGATTATCAATAATAGAAAACTGGTAACATAAAACTAAATGAATGTGGTATTTCTTTTAAATTTTGCAATAATATTCTATCACTATTATTGTAGATGCTAAGTCTAATTATAATTGACGTTGCATAACGGAACTTTTTGTTTTCTTTCCGAAGAACTTGATTTTCTGGAAATCCGTTCAGAATTAAATTAGCTATGGTCTTTCCAATGTTTGACAATTTCTTAAAACAAAACTTGAAGCAGCTACTTTATCCATTAATAGAGGTCTCAGACAGATGAGATTAGAATACCTACTTGAACAACGTTGAAATTGGAATAATTTATTCTAGATAACTCGACACAGATGCTGTTTGATTACATGGTTTGAGATTTTGAATGAAGAAATGAACGTTTGAAAAAGAATAGAGATGATTCGGGATATAGAAATGGATAAAAATGAAAAGTAAAGAAGTTTAAATGGTTGAAATTGGAACCTGAAATAAGTAATAAAAGTGAACATAGAATGGCCGGGGTCGTGGGTGGATCCCTGCCCCATGTCAGTTGGAAATTGTTAAAAAGTTGAAAATTGAGATATGTGTTTTATAAAGAGCACATATCTCTTTTGCAAACTCGCATTCTTACATTAGCGACTTTGAACATGCATTTCTCAGTGAATATTGGTCAGAAGCACACGTTTTAAAGACGACTTTCAACAATCAAAATTCAAATTACAGACATTTACTGTAGTCTAATCGATTGAACAAAAACATACGCAAATTTCTTGATTGTATCTTTGAAATATTTGCGCGCAATATTGTAAATATCTTTTTGCCAAAAATAAACATTCAAATTTACACACAATTCCCATTGTTTAATCTCCTGATGAGATACCTACGGGAAATTTCACATTTTTCGTTATATTGTATTTGCGCTATATGATTAGTAGAGTTCTGCCAAACCCATTTTATGTTGATTCTCTTTGACAAACATGAACTTTTTTCAGGTAATAAAAGTAATATACGTGATTTTCTTCTTCCAATGTGTTTACACAAATTGATTAATAGAAAATATATCTAAGTTGATGAAACACGTCTAACTATTATTTGGAAAGTAATGAATCTTTGTGCGCATTTTAAGCAGTAAAATGAACATAATTAAATGTGCAACCATGGATAAAACATAAATTGCAATGTAAAGAATTTGTTTTCTTATAACTACAGGACTATATGTATTTTGTTTTTATCTATATAGAAACAAGAGAAATGCAGAATGACACAAAGAATGGTAACACATTTGTCTTAATTTAGTAAACGATTATCTAATGGATTTTGGTAGAATTTACTGGCTGTTAACAACATCTTGGAGGGATTAATTCAACATCTTTTACAACAAAAATTACCTTGGAAAACTATTACGCAATAGACCACTATTATTAATTTCCAAACTCTTATATTATGTAACAAGTAAAGTTTAGAGTAATAATGCATTACTTTTACATATTATAATATAATAATAATTTTAGATTTCATATTATTTCCACATACATTCTAGGATATCCTGCCATCCCGGCACCAACTCAAATATTAAGTCATATAAGAAGAAGAAGAAGAAGAAGACTTTTTAGATGTAAAGCTATATTAGAAAATATAACTTAAATGAATCTTCAGTAAAATCCCAAGTGTCTGTGTGGGAATAAGCTGACTGATGCTTAGTTGGTTTTACCAGGCATGAAAGAACATAAAGGATGTTTTCCATTTGAATCATTTACTTTCTTGAAAAACTTCGCATCTGCCATCTTTATATGTTCTCTAATACTGGTGTATTTCTCAATAATTCCAAATCTAATTAATTTAGCATGTGGGAACCAGAATTTAGAAAATGAAATCGAACAGAATATTTTAAGTAAATTTTGCATTGTTTGATCTGAATAGTTTTTGAAATCCCTAATATAAACAGTTTTATATTTAGAAAGATTAACATGTGTGATCACTGAAAGATTTGAGAATTCGAGGTCTATCTATAGTTTCCGATTTCAACTATAATCAATTAATGTGGTTATAGTGGGATTCTACATGTTGATAATTTTTAAAATGATATTTATTTTAGAATCCTGTGAACATAAAATCAATATAGAAATAATTTTAAACACTTACTAGGATTTAAATAGTGAAATGTGATCTTTTAGTACTAAACGCTATTTTAGATATTTTCATAAAAATTATAAGTAGTGCATAATTCTTTCAATGAATTTTTTCCATAAAAATTCAAATAGTTTATGTTAAAGCTTAGTGACTAGTTATTACTCAGAATATCTGAATTTGATTGCATCTAAACTTTATATTTTCTGCAAGGAAATTCATATTTGAATTTTAAGTAAGATAAGAGATTCTTTATTCGCATAAATGTTCACAATTAAATAACTGATAACTTTCTGAATAGCGTCAATAAATCACGAAGTACATAAATTGCAAAAATACATCTCCCAGACTACCAATAAATTAATATAGTACTCTTTTAGAACCGAGTTATAGTAGTAAATGTTATAACATTTGTATCCTAGCTATGGTTAAGGAAGATTCTTAAATGCTTTTTGAAAGATTTTCATTTTTCAATATTATTATTATTTCTTTAGGTAGCGAATTTCAGGTTAAAATGGCGATAGTTCCTTAAAACATTTTTCTTATACTTAACACATGTAAAAAGTTTTGATCTTGAATTCTGTTTTTGAGTAAATCCCGGCATGGTATTCATTTTATAATGTGGTAGGTTTTTGATTAGCATGAAGAATGTTATAATTGTATTCAATATGACTAGTTGTTTTGGAAAGATAATTGACCTAGAAATATAATGCTAAGATTTCGATGTGTTTTTCACTAAGATATTTAATGCTCATTTTAATTGAATATAAAGTTTTTTTACAAAGCATATCGCTTAGGTCAGTAAATAAAATGTTTGCATAATTAAGGTGTTTCATAAAAAGAGTTGAAAAATTGAATTATAGTACATGGTGGTAGTTGCCTAACTGTTAATGTCATACTTTTTATATCTATAGCAAATTTTCTAACTATTAAATTTATGTGAGAGTTCAATTTTTACTTTGAGTCAATAGTTACTCCGAGATACTTGAAAGTGTCTACAATAGGAGAATTAATATTTATTATAGTCAAAGTTGATGAAAGCAGAAAAAACCGCGACATCCTACCGTTCTCGACGATGTCCATAAGAAAAATTTTAAACGAATCTTGAATAATTCTACTGAATTGAACAACTAGATAAGCTGAGAGTAATTTTTCTTTGTGTGAAATGCTACAAAGCGATTATTATTTGGAAACATGTGACAAATGTTTCAACAATTCAGTGATTCATTATCCTTTAAAAAAATACTTGTTTGGCCGTAAATTGGTCCGGGCTTGAAATCCCGACCCAAATACTACCCTGTGTTTCAATTGTTCATATAATTAATTTTAAAAAATTTATTTAGTAAATATCTCTTCTATGTCATTTAAATCATTATTATGCAATAAATCTTCAATTTTATTGCAATCAATTCTAATTCAATTTATGTTCTAAGCATGAAAATACATTTATATTTGAAAGTGCACTATTTTTTTTTAAATTAAAAATCGCTCACTTATGATATATATATTAAATTATATATATATATTAAATTTTTTAGTCTTTTAATATTAAAATCTGCAAAATCTTTGCTTGTTTCTTCAATCAAGTGGAATTCAATGTATATTTACAACAACAACAACAACAACAACATATATTTAAGTTCTCATGTACATATACATGTATTAAGTTTACAAACTTATTAAGAACATAAATAATGCAACTTTCTTCATATGTGCTTAGTTATGTCAGTAAATGTTTGTTTCTTGGTTACGTTTACAAATTACATATAATTTAAAAAATATTTTTACTTATTGTTCTTGAGTTGCACATCTTATTCTATAATTAGTCAGATAATTGATATTTTGTTGTGTAATCATGTTTTTCAACTTCTTAAATATTGTAAAATTTTTTTCACTTCTTGAAATATTGAAACTTGATTTAGACGTCAAACATACAAGCAGTAATGAATTTCAAACACTTCTAAACAGAATCAAATTACAAAATTGCTGGTTAATGTTTACAAATATGAACAGCAGCCTGCTTTTTTCATATTAATAAAATGCAATTTTACATTGGGTGTCTCAATGTGAAATTCAGGAATTAATGCAAAAATCAATTTTCTATTAAATTTATAGATATCAAGCTATGGGGTAAAAAGAATTCTGAACAAATTCAGAATATGAAAATGAGAATATTCATGTTATCCATGTATTCAAAACAGAATATAGAGGATCCACATCAACTAACTAAAGCTTTTCATACTAGATGGGTAAAAGCAAAAACATTGAGGATTTGTCAAATATCGTACAAAAACAGTTCATGTAAGCCAAACCTCAAGCAACTATGAAGAATGTCAATACATAGAACATCTCCAAAACTGCTAGTTTGTGACAAAAACTTCAGAGTTTTATAAAGAAATAAAGGTCAATTCTGTTATATAATATTAAAACAATCATTTTATAAGAAAATGACATTATTTTTAAAAATATATTCTCAATAACTATTAAAACTTTATATTTAACTAAATTTTGTTCTAATAACTTGCGGTAATTGTTAATGAAGTAAATTTTGAAATGTTTCTATATAAACAATTAAAGTTCTTTAAAAACGAAATATAATTTTGTTTACAGCAATGCAGCCTTGGAGGGTTACTTAGCAATGAATTGATAAACGTCTATTTTGAGGTTGGTTTTCCGCCTTTTCAAATTGTAACAACAATTGTATACAACTAGTTGTATAGTTTTAAAAAATGAACTAGAATTTGAGAGTAGATAATAATATTTGCTAAATTAACAAGTTTGGTAATAGATATTTATAAAATTTAACACAAACTAAACTTTATTGTAACAATAAATCAATTATCAAATTAACTAACACCCATCATTTCTAAACCATCGAGATTGAGATCTCTCATGCTGGTATACAGCGGTTTACAAATTATATGGTAAAACTATTCCAATAAAAACACCAATAATAAATATTAAAATTAGCACAATGAAACTGAAAAATGAACCAGAATCAGCTGATTTATCTGGAACTGAGCTTTGTTCAAGATCTTGAATGTACTTTCTGTGATTTTGATTTTCTTCCTAAAACAAAGCCAGTGTTTTTCCATTTGGATGTAAATACAAAATCTAAATATGTAATGCAAAAATTACTTTATGATGAGCAATTTCTCTTTTAAGAAGCATGATTTCATTTTCGAATTGTTTCTTTTCATCCATTAATCGTGTGAGATCCTCAAGTGAGGTAAGCTTATTCTCTGATATTGCACGTTTAAGATCATCTTCAGTGGGTACAAAAGAGCATTTGAGTTTGCAATCTCTAATAGAATCTGGCTGATTTTGATCAACATCTTTAAACTAAATACAATTCAACTGTTTCACTAATAATTTATCAAATTGCGAGGAATAGAATGTAAGATTTGTTATCTGTTTTCATTATCAGTTAGATACATGACCACAATTTAGTTGAAGCAGCTAGTGTTATAATTTCAAGAACATTTGCATAAACAAATTGCAGTTAGAAAGTTATATAACATCGGCATTGACTTTAAATCTATGCTTTTAAACACTTGAAAATCCGTTTGTAAAGTCCCAGTAAAACATTCTCGTTGAATAACATGGATTGTTGACAAACTAATTTTATGAAAAAATATAGTAAACAAAACAAAACTTTGACTATGTCAATAAAACGAATATAGAGAAATAATATTGCTAAGCACAATGAACAATGCATGATAATTCCAGACACAGATGCAGTTTAAAGATAAATTTTATCCCAATATGCGCTAACCTTCCCTCTTATATTAAATTTGAATAAAGGAATGTTCACCTACTATATATATATATATATATATATATATATAATATTTTTGGTAGTTTTGTGTCATGATTTCCAAATCATCTTGGCAAATACCTAAAATTGTGGCACATGCTCAGTGGTATTGGTTAATCTGGATGTTAGAAGCGCATGCAAATGTCAGAATCACAATAAATCAATAGAATTAAAATGGATGACTTGAAATGCCTCGAATAATCTAAAAAAAGGATTTGAAAAGATTAACACCGAGAAGAAATTAAACGTTCAGTTGCAGCAATGGAGCAACTTTAGAGCATTTTAAAACGTGATTACAACGAAAAGATAGAATGAACCATCAATTCTTGATCAAAATACAATGAAATGAACGAATAATCCGCCGTATAATTTTACTCTTACTGAACGACAAATTTGGGAAGGGGCTTCTCATTACCACTAGAACTTGAAGCTATAAACAATTCCAAGATGCTTCATGTCATCAAATAATCAATCATAACAATGCAGATTAATATGCAATAGTCAATTGACAAGTTACAAGAAGAAACAATTTTCCGACTTGGACGAATAGCTCTCGCATATAATGACCGCATCTTGAAAGGTGTTATCACCATTTGAGCGATATGTTACCAATGGAAAAGAAATTGCCTCTTCTAATTTGTTAGATTAAGTTTTGCGTATTCAAACAAAAAATGTACAATGAACTAAACTATAGGCTTATGACCAACATTATTAATTGAAATAAAAGAATGCGGAGTATTTGATTTAGGTAAAACAATTAAATTAATTAGAATAGCTGCCTATTATATCCTACGATGACAACCATATTTAAACAAGAGACTGCTTGCTTTTGAAATACAACACTGATTACATGAAAATTCATTTCCTGTTAAACATTAGAACGACCACTACTCCTCGAAAATGATTTGAAAGAAAATCTCATCAAAGAAGATATCAAATAAATATGGAAAATTCAAGAGATCAACAGAATTTAGAGGGTGGTACTTTATCAAACAACCCCTTCACACAAACAGCAAACATCTTCTGGAATTTCTGCTTTATGGTTAACTATTTTAAAGAGGCACTGTTATTTATATACAACTACTCAATACATAAAAATTCATTTCCAAACCACCTCAAATGCGTTGATATTACGTCAATATTCAAAAAGGCGATCCCCTTATTGGGGAGATTTACAGACCCATGGCGATCACAAACCCCTTAGCAAAAGTCTTCAGCAAATAAATGGGTAAATAGGAGAAAATAAAATGCTATCAGAACACAAATATGGGTTTCGAAATGGTTTTAGTACAAGAAACGTATTCCTCGCCATAACTGAAACCACACGTTTACAGTAAATAGGAAAATTTCAACTGCAATTGTTATTTTAGATTTAAGCAAAGTGTTTAATAGCTTGGATCATACACTGCTTGACAAAAAATTAGGAAACTGGATTCGGCGCTGACTGTTGTAGTCTAATTAAGAGCTATCCCTCAAACAGGAATAAAATAATACATTCTCAAGATAAATATGTACGAATAGGGGAATTCGCCAGGGAAGTACATTTTTTCCTTGTACTTAAATGCTACTACCTCTGTCTGGAAATAGTGTACAATTCAAAAAATACATTCATTTTTCGTTTCACACACGTAAACAACAAAATGCAAGTTTTGCTATTCTTTGTAGAAAATTGGTTATAAAAGTACGAATAGACGAAACCCAAAAATTATTTTCCAAACTTTCCTACATAAATTTGAAAAATAAACATTTCAAAAACACTGCACAAAAAACTATTGTTTTAAAGTGTTTAAATTGTGCATTCGAGTTGCAAAAACTAATAATTTTCGTTAATCTTTCTCAGAGTTTTTTTTACAATTTTTTCATCATGAGTACGGTCAATAGAGACGAAAAAAACACTACAAGAAGAAATTCGACGAATTCAGAAAAAAAAGAAATTTTGGATGAATTGCTCAACGAACAGTAAATGCAAGACTTCCGCATGGTAGCATTACCACAGTGTCCTCTAAATTTGAAATTGATCGGCACCAAGTGTCAAATGTATGGAATAGATGCATTGAAGCCGAGAACAAAAACGATCTTACAGTTAATTTGGATTCAGGTAGAAGAAAGGGAATTGATAATGATCAATTGAAGAAAATAATTAGCCTGTTCCTCTTAGTTCAAGGATAATTATTCGAAGTTTGGTTATAGTTTTGTTATCCATACTTCCATGCTCTAAGCAGATATTGAAAAGATCCGAACGCTTCTTAGCTCATGTCTAAATAATAAATATTGCAAGCTTAACTAAAACATGTTCAAGATGAATTTGATACTTTTCCTGATATTTTCTGCATACTTTGTACAACTTATAATTTTTTCCTGAAAACTCTTTTGCATAATTTAGTACTTGTGTATCATTAAAAGAATCATTACATAAAAGTTATGTACCACTTGCTTTCCCATTCAAAAAATATTGTTTTCAAATGTACACTATATTTCCGGACACAGGTAGTATATTCCAACACATTGATTGTGGCGTATATCAATATGCTGACGACACGTCTGTTAAGCAGACATAGACGCCCAACTACTGCTACTAAACAGCTAGAAAAAAATAGGTATTTTACGCAGAATGCATTAAAAATGAACAAGGATAAGACCCAATTTCGTATTTTTACTCCAAATGATAAAGAAATCGCAGAAATATATCAGTAAATGTAGGTGACACCATTAGTTCAATTAAACAGTCTAAAGAAGTAGCATATCTTCGAGTAGAATTTGATCCAGGTCTTTCATTTAATAAATTCATCAAGCGAAAGGTAAAGCAAATGGCTGCGAGGTGCACTATCTTAAGCAAATTAGAAATATCTTGAAGAATATATAACTTGTGTATGCCCTTGTATATAGCTATTTCCAATATGCATGTAATCTCCCAATTTGTATGAGTATAAATCAACAAGAAAGTATTAATGAGGTGTTTAATTGGTTCATAAGTACAATTTTTGAAAATAGTAAATATGATACAGGTTCGAAATTACATCTGCAAATTTTGTCACAAAAATACCTTATTAAATTCACTGGTTTAATGACTCTATATAAACATATCATCAACTTTTCGCAGTCAACGGAATTTCTTAATAGAGCCATACAGCTTTCTTATCGAAATTAAACATGTATTACAAATTACGTGTAAGGCGCTCAGTAACTCTTTTATAGTTCACACAACAAATATGCGGAACCGGTTAGACGCTCAAATACGAAAAAGCATATTAGCTAAGCAGTATATATTTGATTCCTAAAAAAGCACAAAACGTGGTAAGGCAGCATTAAACAGGGAATTTATTAAGTGTAAATATTGTTAATTTTATTTGTAAATTATTTGCTTAATGTAACTATTTTTGCAAAAATACCATAAATATGAAATAAGAGGCAATCGCTGCTTACATCAAACGAAATTCAATTATTTACAATTTACGAAAACAAAATTTTTAATAAAAATGCAAATGATTAAGTAATTATATGCTTGAAAAACCATTTAAATAAAGCGATAATTGAATATATTTGAAGATTTCTCTATTGGTCCGTGAAACGGCCAGCGACCTCAGTGGAGAATTGTAAATATTATTGATTTTGATTGCTCAATGCCTTGGGATTGATTCCACAGACGTTTTATTGAAAATGTTCAGATCGGAATCCAGTAGTATCGTTGACTATTTGAGAGCTGAAATGAGCCGCCGATCAGCGATGGGTATGGACCGAAAATTTGGGAACAAGCCTGGCCCATGAAACGTTTCATATAACTTAACTATGTTTGATATAATTGATATTACAATAATTGGAAATTGAAATCTGCATAATAAATTTATGCATGGATGAAGTTTGAACTTAGTAATTATAGGCAATATCTAGGTAAGAACAAATTTTCATTTTTCTTTTGTCAATATAAAGACTGGTTAATTTGTTTGTTGTCTCATCATTTCATCTATAATTTCTGCATTTATATACAATCTTTTGATTTCAAAATTTACATTTTGTTTTATCAGTTTTACTATGGCTAGAAGAAGAATTTCAGCAGAAGAAGTTTTGCGACTGTATGTGTAAACTGCTTTTGAAATCTAAATTTGGATCCATTTGTACAAAATTTGTTCCCTTTATTATCTAGACTCAATATTGCATATTATATCATTGCATTAGTTACATATTATTCTATTTTCATTTTAATCTGGTCAAAATGATCTCAAATATTATTTGATACTTGCTTTGTAAATAAATTCTTGCAATATGTTAATAAAATTCTTGACAACTATGTCAATAAAGCTTGTTTTTGATCGTAATTTTAGAAGTATGTATATGTTTTGGTGAATTGATGTATTCGAAAATAAATTTCACTAAACAAAAACATGAAATAAATATCAATTAATTTGACAATAAATGTAATAATAAAGAATAGCTCACAATATGTATTTATTGTTTACTGTATGTAATAATGT
>CABFPE010000185.1:561525-576702 GCA_900660155.1 Hofstenia miamia
ATATATATATATATATATATATATATATATAAACTTACATCACAAAGTTCGCACTCATAAACAAAACATTGATGTAATGGAAAAATTCCATAACTGAGCGGAATTTACCTGATGGCTGCAAGGCATTTCGGGGGAAATTCATTTTCCTTGGAAATTTCAACAGAGATGCTAATATCTGTTTGCGCGGTAGCTCCCTGATGTGTACGCCCGGCTTAATGCTGGCGTCCCTGTATATTAAAACAAAAATAATGAAAATATTACTAATTGCTCGACGTTAGAAGTATCAGTGTCGGGTTTGCAGAGTAGACTTTGAACCATGAACTTGTGTTTATTTTTCTCGCCAGGGTCGTAATCGAAAGGTTGCAACATAACTAAAAATAAATGATGTGCTCACAAAATGGAAAAAAATACCTTGAACTTCTAATGTATTACCCGCCTCAATGATACCACAATTAGGCCGAACACAATAGCGTCTGGGTGCGGTAGTTTTGATTTTGAAGCATACTGTTGACTCAGTGAGGTTAGTTAATGTCAACTGTTCTTGAACAACTGAGTTGAAAAATGGTCCTAAACAAATTGATTTAAGCCGGTTTTTCATTGATTGCTTTTATGAAAACACCAACTTAAAAATGCATCGATTTTCAAATCTATCAAGTATATACAAAAGTAGCCAATATAACAGAATAATAATAAAAGTCAAAGCACTATGATTGCTAAAAGATAAAATTAAACTACTAACTAAATATATAATATATAATAAAAATAACTATGTGTGTCTATGTATGTGTTGAGCTCAAGATAAAAAATCAGTTAAGCATGGTTGTGTCTCCGATTGTGGCCTGTCAGTGTAAAAGCGCACTTATGAATTTTTTCAAAAATTTTAAATTTTTTTTCTACCTAATTTCATTGCCTAAATTGTTTCAAATATTAGAGGTTGCTCGATGAAAATAAGGATAGGAAATACTGCTGCAAATATATCTATGTGATGGATTTATTTTTAAGCAATTAACAAGAAAAAACATTGATTTTCGGTGATATTAAGTTTATATAAACTTAAAGCTGCATGTAATTTAATATAGCGGGAACAATATTATACTTTTGTTTGTATTCAGTGATATGATCATGCTTAAGTGCAAAATTTTGTTTTTAATAATCCATTAAAAGTTTTTAACAATAATATAACTTCCGAGGTGTTATAATTATCTAACACCAGAAGTCATTTTTGCATCTTTTTTATGAGAAATTTATCCAATATTAAATCTTTGCCCATATCAACACCTAAATATGCAACATTATCACTTTGATTTATTGAAACAGTGTTAACAATTAACTCGATCTTGTTTGTTATTGCTTTTACAGAATTGGGGGAAAATATAATGAATTGTGTTTTTTCAATATTAATTTTTAATTAATTGGATGAGAAATACCTAGAAAAATTTTCAATATCACTTTGTAAATTTTTCGTGGCTCTAGATGAATCATTATCAGTATTTATGAGGCAAGTATCACCAGCAAATTGATATATTTGACAATATTTCACATCTTTCATAATATCATATTATTCAATAACACACGTGGTTTTGTTTCTAAAAAACTCATAAGTAATTTAAGTGAATTTTGTTGAAATACATAATTTTTAAATGTGTTTTTTATATTGACTTTTTGTGTGTTTAAGGTTTTTAGTTTATCCTTAATTGCTTACTTATAATTTTGTGATTTGCCTGTCTGTGTCATTAGCATTTTTGTAAGAATGTGCATATTTTTGTATATAGATATATATTCATATTCGTAAATGTATACAGCTGGATAATTGCAATGTTAATAGAAACGAAAATAAAGCTATATTACACAGAAATAAATGTATTTCTAAACCACAAATATGCCCTTACATAAGATTTATTCATCCCAGCCGAGCTTCAAATGCGTCAATATAAATAAGTGTCAAGAGCATATTAGATATCACTAGCACACTCGAAGATTTACTTCTAAGTATAGAGGTCCAAGGATTCGGTCTTACAATGCAAACGAAAAGCATCTCCTGCAGCATTCATACATGCATATAATTTAGAAAGTGAGAGGTTTACAGAGCTGCTAACAAAACTAAATTCCCGTATTAAACATTGCTAATTTCTAAAATTAGCATAAAATGTCAATGATTTTTGGATTTTATAGAAATATGATTTTTCTAAAAAGTGTCATTATTTGACACTCAGTATCAATAGTAAAATTGGATTTTTGTAAAAAATCAGAAACGAAATAGAAGAAAAAATAAAAACTACATTTCTTTTGATTACTTAATATAGTTCTAGTAAACTACTAATTTTGAAATAAGCTATTTTTGGAATGAACTACTTTTGAGAATATTTCTCGTATTCGATTTCGATCTCCAATAGAAAAGTCATACACCACAAGTTGAATAAATTTCAAACATGGCAAGGCATAAGGGAGGGAAAGGACTGCTAAGTGTAGAGGAAACTGTAGAAGCAGAAGCACTAGGGTTAAAGAGCAACCTAAGGGGTCCGTACTGGAGGTCACTAAGGAGTTAAGGAAGATAAGAACTGAGAGTGAAGGAAAGAAGGCATACCAGAGTAGGATGGAATCAGAGAGACAAACAAGGTATAGACAGAATACTGGAGGAACACAGAAATGTGTGACAGAAAAGAGAGCAACAAGTGGTTAAAGAAGGCAGGACTAAAAAAAGAAACAGAAGCACTGATAAATAGGAGCAAGCAATAAGAACAAACTGGGTGAAGAAGCATATAAACAGAAGAGTAGAAGTAAGTTATAAATGTAGGCTATGTAAGAAAGAGGCGGAGACAGTAGTTCATCTGATAGCAGGGTNGAATTAGACAGGGAGACAAGGAAGATACTAGCAGCAGAGAGAGCATTCAACTTAAATGGAGATGTAGATAGGCTGTACATGGCAAGGCATAAGGGATGGAAAGGACTGCTACGTGTGGAGGAAACTGTAGAAGCAGAAGCACTAGGGCTAAAGGAATATGTAGAAGAGCAACCTAAGGGGTCCGTACGGGGGGTCACTAAGGAGTTAAGGAAGATAAGAACTGAGAGTGAAGGAAAGAAGGCATACCAGAGTAGGATGGAATCAGAGAGACAAACAAGGTATAGACAGAATACTGGAGGAACACAGAAATGTGTGACAGAAAAGAGAGCAACAAGTGGTTAAAGAAGGCAGGACTAAAAAAAGAAACAGAAGCACTGATAAATAGGAGCAAGCAATAAGAACAAACTGGGTGAAGAAGCATATAAACAGAAGAGTAGAAGTAAGTTATAAATGTAGGCTATGTAAGAAAGAGGCGGAGACAGTAGTTCATCTGATAGCAGGGTTCGAGCAGTTGGCACAGAATGAGCATAAGTTCAGGCATGACAAGGTTGGAAGAATAGTTAAGTGGAGTTTGAGCAGGCAGCATGGGTTAGAATCAGGAGATAAGTGGTATAAGCACAAGCCACAAGACGTCATAGAAAATGAGAAGGTTAAGATACTGTGGGATTTCAACATCCAGACAAACAAGGTAATAGAAGCACGGAGGCCGGACATAGTTATATTTGTAAATCAATTTATGCTAACTGATGAAGTCCCAGTGTAAGCATCATGGATGATGCATGTAGCATCTACGTGCAAATATAATCGAATGTTTAGTAAAAAAATCTCTGAAATATTACAAGTAATAGACCAAATCACTAATAGAAAAGCTAAGCTTTTATACAATAAACTTAAAAGGAAATCAATAGTCACTAGTTACTGCAAATATATTATTAGTCATATTTAGTTTCAAAAATAGAACGAAAATGTTAACAGAATGGTACACTGGGGTTTGAGAAGGCAGAATGGGTTAGAAACAGGAGACAAGCGGAATGAGAAGGTTAAGATACTGTGGACTTCAACATATAGACAAACAAGGTGATAGAAGCGCGGAGGCCAGACATACTAGTAGTAGACAAAGAGAAAAGATTGGAAACAGTGATAGACGTAGCAGTACCAAAGGACAGGAATGTAGAAAGCAAGAAGAAAGAGAAGATAGACATGTACAGGGAGTTGGCAGAGGAAATAGAAAGACTGTGGAAATTGAGAAAAGGTTAAAGTAGTCCCGGTAGTAGTAGGAGCACTAGGAGCAGTAAGTAAGAAGCATAAGAGATACTTGGAGGAGTTGGGAGTAACAAAGTAAGGAGGAGCAGTAGCACAGAAGGCAGCATTGTTAGGAACAGCTAGAGTCATGAGGAAAGCTCTCAGACTCCCTGGGAACTGATGAGTTCCCCGAGCTGAGAGGGATACCAGCATGAAGCTGTGAGAAGAAATGAAATAATGATAATAATAATAAAATAATATATTAGGCCAGTGAAGGCAACATATTACAAACATAATATAAAAATACAATAAGATTTTTAAAGTAAATTTGCAAGATAACTGCTCGATTAATTACGGCAATTGCTCTTACGCATTCCGATTCAGACTCTTGTGTAAACATTCAGCAGCTGTTAATTAAAGAATTGCACTGTGTTATTCTCAACAAAAGATATTTGCTTTTTTATACATATCTATTTTCAATGTACACAACTTGTGTCCTCAGCTGTTTAACTTAGAGGAAGAAACGCAAGTCGCTCTCTCTCTTAGCAACAGACATTCAAAAATTGTAAAAACATAAGGCAATCCCGAAAATACATTGAAAGAGCTAGGTGAAAAACATGGCAGTGGAAATTATTAGCTTAAGAGTGCTCAGAGAGTGGTAGGGAAAATGATTCAAGTAAAAACTTTTTTGAAGTCAATTAACATGGACTACTAAACTGATGCACTGTTGCTTTGTTGCAAACGTTGAACGTATTAGTGGGCAGACATCTGTGACTAAAGCACAAATCATTGCTCAAACTTGCAATACTCATGAGTTGTCTATAAAACAGTTGGTAGATTTGAAAACGCAAATCGATAGAAACTCTTAAGCAATGAGAAGAACATGCCGCAGTTAATGCACAACTTACTGTAAATCAATAAGACTATACTATATCTTCAACTTAGAACTCTGTGATTCAAAGGAGTAAATGTCACAGTAGGAAGAGAGCAAGCAATAGCGAATTGCAATATAAATATCATTTCTAGTAACAGCAATCTGCGAAATTTCGATGTTTGAAAAACTTCAAATAGTTGACAATTGAATACGCGGCATATAAGGCATGTATGACAAATATATCTTCACAAGATCAATTAGTCAGCTAGTAGTATTTATGAAAAGGCCATTAGATGTGTGATGTTTCAAAATTGCGCAATCTGCATTAAGCAGGATGAAATTTATTGCTTATGGCCAATGTGACTCTAAATCACCAACCATTGAATACTGGTGTGATTATGAATAATTCAATATTCTTGTAGCAAGGTTACAAGAGAAACCAATGTCAACTGTACGATTTCTAAATTCAGTGATTAATGACAAAGTTGGGTGAGTTGGGCCAAATGTCTATTAATATTCTGAAAATGCTTGGTTAGTGATTGGATTGGTAATGATGACTTGATATTTGTATGCATCTGTTAGAAGACTGAAACTTTTGTGGAAGGCAGGTATTTACACCATCCAGAGCCTGTCAAAATCATACGCTATTGAATGCCTTCAAACTGTAGGGACGTAATTCAAAGCGACGACGATCTGTAGCGTATTGAGAAAGAATACCAACACGAAAACAGAAATTAGAAGCTACTACCATAAACTTGCAGAATACACATTGACTCATGTTCACATTTCGGTTAATCTGAAGACTCAACTCTATATAAAGATCTTGAAATTCGAGTGTACAAGTATAGTTGTGATATTACTAAATAACAAGTTTGTATACAACATTATTCAAAATATACACAACGTTTTATTAAGTTGTTTAGTCGATGCTTTTCGAACATCATAAAAACCTTTCAAATATTTTATCGTATTTCTCATCATTTTTACCCTCACCCAGTGTATATTTTTGCGGACGGTTACCAGACATCCTGATTTAACAACTTTTGGAGGCCCCTTAAGGTCATGATTTATGGAAGTATCAAATATCATCTGAGCAAAAAGTCTGCGTGCACGCTATATAGAGGTGAATAATTGTGTCGATTACGATCTTGGAGCTAATTCCTCGTTAATGTGTTGAGCAAATTGTAATGTTCCATTTCTGATTAAAACTACAGTTTTTAGTGGTAAACCCTATATTATTGGATTGTTTATTCTTGCTAAGCATGATAAGCTTGCAAGGTGCACAGATAAGTGAAAGTGAAAAATTAAAAATAGTATTGCAATGCCAAAATATAAAATGAACTGCAAGTTGAAGCTGTTTGATAGTTATATGAACGTGCAATCTAAGCCATTACATTAATGAACCTAGTTGGTGAACAATGCAGAGAAGCAAAAACCGCTTGGCAGGGCAATTTTTCATTATTGATCAATAGAAAGCTGCTGAACTATTTGAATATGAATGTAGTGTTTTCGCAATGCAAAAAAATTGAAATTTCCCACGTTGCTTGTCAAATAACATACACAGGGTTTACAAGATGAGACTTTTCGAGACTCGAAATCAAATTACGAGACTTTACGATACAAGAAGCAACTTTTCAAACAAGTTTAAAGATATATAACATTAATATCTCAATTTCGTTTCAAATATTTAAATTAAATTGATATATTTTCATTACTAAACCTTTCCGAAAAATATCGGCTCAAAACGAGGAATGTTCCATGGCAATTGTTAGATTCTTTACTTCATTAACCGAAAAAACGATCAACTACAATTCGAAATAACGCTCGAAACTTTTTTTGACTGTCGAGACTAGAGACCAATTTCATTGAGGTCTCTAAACCCTGAACACCACTATACTCTGTTTTTTGATAAAAAATGAAACAGTACGATTTGTTCAACACATTAACACAGAATTTTGCTCTAAGCTGATAATCTCGTAATAGCGTGCAAACAGACTTTTTACACTGAAGGTATTACAAAAGCATTTTCCAAAGAAAATTTAAAATTTCTCATTTTGTCCAGATTTTAGATTTTAAGTTTTGCTACATGGAATTTGGTTAGCAACGCCGTTTTAATTGTTCAAAATACGTTGACAAAAAAGAACTTCATTTTAAAAAAGTAAGCGTATTGATTTTTCACTAAATTTTAAGGGAAATTTTTACTTTTCATCGATACATTTTAACTCCAGTATTGCTTAAACTCGTTTTGTACCATTCTTTACACAGTACTGGATTATGGGCAATGCCGAATATAAATAAAAAGTATGTGCCATGCTATAATGGAACCGTAAATCAACTAAAAAGCCCTTGAATGTACCGCATCATGAAAAAATCAGAATTTATAACTTTACCAACAATATTACTTTTTTTGGAATATTTTGATTGACTGGATTTTTTCTCCATAGTTTGGAGAAAAATTTCTTCAATTTCTAAAAGATTTTAGATTCAGTAGTCTAAAATGTAAACGTAATTCGTGCATGGCGCTTTAGCATTAACCAACAACGAAATATTCCGCAATACTGGTTTGGACTATATTGTCAGTGATCATAGAATGTTCTTACACATAGAACTGGAAACGTCAAGAAATATTAAAATACAATAAAAATTATATTATCTAGCTTTTACAATTATGCATATCTGATAAGTATCTGATCTGAGAGCTTCGATTTTAAAAAATTTACTTGCAAACTAGAAATGGAAAAAGGTATAATTTTTCGCAGTTACCATTGCCATCGTTCATGTGAATAACTAAATGAATGCGTTTTAATTCAATAGAGATTTGTAAACAAACAAAAAAAGATTAACAATTAGCTGAATTGAGATATAACCTTGCCTTTTGATGAATCTCAAACAAAAATTACAGCAGATTGAGTTGTTTTTTAATAAAACAACATACAATTGAAACAGCTATCAACTACCAGTGGCGCACATAGGGGATGTTTCCGGGCTTCCGGAAACTGCCCTTTTTGTCTATATTACCAAAACATGTATAACACATTTTACCAGTATAAATCTATTTTCGTATTAATTACAAACAAGACTATATAATATATATGCAAGTAAAATATAATATTAAGACTTGAAGCTTCCTAATTTTGAGATGAAAACTGTTGCCTTTAAATTGTTAGTAAAAAAATAAGAATGTTCGCTTTCTATATTGTTTAATTAAATACGTGAAAAGAATAGATGAGAAGCTTTTTATCTATTCTTTCCACTCGTTTGGCAGAATGCCAATTAAATATAAAACGGATTATTCGGTCTCCATGTGCGTTCGAGGTATCTGTGTGTATATTTTCTATAGTGCCCCTCACGCTTTTGCCGCACTTGCATTTGATTGGGTCAGAATCATGTCTATGCCTAGCATATTTAAAGTGTTTTCTACTCGTTTATAGTTTAAAGTGTGATTCTACGCGATAATTTAAAAGAAGTCATGCCTCGTAAAGAGAGATTAAAGCGACAAAAGAAGGAACTATTAATTAAAGCAGCAGCAAAATGCAGACGGTTGACGGATATGTTTCAGTAAGTAAAGGTTTTATTATATTATTTACATGTACAATTGTACATGTATATTTTATAAAAACTTAATTATAAAATAGAGTGCCCTTAGGAACAAATGTATTACATTTGAGTTTTACTTTGACCATATTATGCAGTATTGTTCAAAAAATGGACCACCTAAATCCTAGTTATTTTTAATGGTTTCTTAATTGTTTCTATAAAATGTGCAGCAGTGGTTGTTTTGATTCAGGCGCGCATCTAGAATTCTTTTCGGGTGGTCAAGGTAAAGAAAAATATAATATCTACTAATCCATAAATTTTTTTATTTTTTTGTGTTAAAATTCAAAATTTCAATTGTTTCGGGTGTGGTCTCGGTCCAAGTAGCCCTCCATTGGCTACGCCTTTGTTTTGATATATTGTATGTTAGTTGGTGGTTGTTGAAATAGGTTATAATTAATTTGGCTTTTTATTGGCCCGTATGAGCCACTTGACCCTTTAATTAAAAAACCCAAGGGGCGTTCCAAGGTAGTCGTGTCATTGGGGTTCCAATGATACGAAATTCCGGTTCCAAGTGTGTTATAAGGACCTATTTCCTTGTTTCCTCTTCTGTGTATAAATAAGTAGTAGGCCGGATCCAGGATTTTGTCTAGGAGGCACAATATCGAAGTTATGCTTATTTCATACTGATGTTATATTTTAGATAGAGTGACTATCCGCCCTTACTATTCTATTTCTCTCGGTCTCCTGTTCCAGTACCGATTCATCCAACTGCCGAGTCTCCTGTTCCAAAACGATTCATACATTCTCTTTGAGTGATTCTCCAGATATTGGACTCGTAAAAATGCAAATTGATTTAAGGAAGTTGGAGGAGTTTGAAAAAATAGCTATTCTTCAAAATCATTTAAAACCCATCACTGCGCACCGTTTTCCTGCTAGAAAGCAATATGGCAAGAATCGATCTTTCCAAGCACACTATGTGGATAAGGAAGAATGGCTTGCGTATAGATTGAAATGGATTCCGTGTTCTGCGTTCCCTGTCTTTTATTTTACAACAAAGAAAATAAAAAGTCTACAAAATTTGTGAACGGGAACAACAATTGGACCAAACTATCAACTGATATACAAGATCACAAAATATCGAAAACACATATCAACGCCATTCATAATGCTGCTACTCGACTTGAAATCGGATCTAACCAACAATCGTCAAGTACAAGCTTGCTAAGTGAAGAAAGAGCGAAGTGTTTAAAACGTAACAGATCAATTCTGCGGCATATTGTCGAAACAGTGCTTTTATGTGGACACCAAACTCTTCCATTAACACTTTGACTACGCACCACGAGTATACTCGCGATGTTGAAACGTTCTATTAAAGTGTATTACTGTAGCTGAAGTAATTCAAAAGATTATCAATTTTTCTTTGAAAGCTTCGAATTTTTGAAAAAGACTTACAATCTTGTATGTTGATGGATTCGCCATCGAACAAAGAACAGAGAACAAACGGTTATCGCGAGTATACTCGTGGTGCGTAGTCAAAGTGTTAAGAGGCCATCGTGATAGTAATCAGGATACGCTTGCTCCTGAAAGTTCCAATCCAGGAAACTTTAAAGCCTTGCTTTTTTATAGAGGGGAGGGTGATCCATCTCTTGCGAAACACCTAAACGATGCAGATAAGAAAGGTCATAAAAGAACACAATATACTTCATGGCGTATCCAAAACGAGATAATCAATCTCTGTGGTCAAAATATTTTGGATCAAATACTCAGCAAGTGCAAAAACAAGCCATTCGCAGTAATAGCTGATAAAGTCACTGACATGTCCAATAAGGAGCAATTGTCACTTTGTATTCGTTTTTTTGATTCAAATACAAACAGCGTTCGTGAAGACTTTTGTCAATTCATCGAATGTACTGATGGAATAACTGGTTCTGCATTAGCTAATTTTATACTACAAGCACTACAGTCAATGGGACTTGATTTAAATCTCCTAATTGGACAGTGTTTCGATGGAGCCAGCTCAATGTCTGGAAGCACTAAAGGAGCAGCAACTATTATAAAGGAACAATGTCCAAATTCAATATACACTCATTGTGCAGCACATCGTCTGAGTTTGGTTGTCGTGAAAAGTGTTGACATTATCCCTATTCGAAATATGTTTGGAATATTAGACAGAGTGTATTTCTTCTTTAATGCGCATCCAAAACGTCAAACAGCTCTTGAAAAAGCAATTGATGATACATCACCAGAAGCAAAGCGGAAAAAACTAAAATGTCGCTGCAAAACTAGTTGGCTAGAAAGCATCAATGCATTGGAAACCTTCCTCGTTCTAATACAGGCTGTTGTGGAATGCCTTACAACCATATCAAATAATCTCCACATTTGTGGTCAAGGGATAGCGTGATCGATGAACAATGCTTTTTGTCAGCTATAACAAGCTTTGAGTTTTTGATACCTTTGATCGTCGCTAACGATTGTGTAGGTGCTCTTCGTCCAGTAACAGTGGCGTTACAGGGAATGGATGTCGATATCATCAGTGGTGTTGCCATGATCGAACAAGTTGGTGAACATCATAAGAAGATGAGAAACACAATTGATATTAGACACAACCAATGGCACGATAAAGCGACAGAAATTGGTGCATTATGGGGAACTGAGCCAATAATTCCACGTATTGTGGGAAAACAAACATCGTGACAACACACCAGCAGAATCTCCCAATGCTTACTACAGGCGAATAATTTGCATACAATCCTTGGACAAATTCCAAACTGAGCTAAAAAACAGATTTTCAGTTCCTCAAAAAGAGCGTTATAAGGCACTGATTTTGCTTCCAACTGCAGGTTTAATTAATATATCTCTGGATGAAATGGTACAACTGCAGCCTATCCTTGTTGAACAGTTTGATATTGATTCCCTCCGAAGCCTGCTAAGTGAACTAGAAATGTGGCAGCTAAAATGGCGCTTTCTTGATAGTTCGCAGAAACTTCCAAATACAATTTCTCAGACTTTGGAACAGTGCCCCACCATCGCTTTCCCTCAGATATACAAAGTTCTAGAAAGTTTCGCCGCATTGCCAGTCACATCGTGTTCAGCAGAACGTTCTTTCAGTCTGCTCAAACGTTTGAAAGGTTGTCTTCACTCTTCAATGGCACAAAATCAATTAACAAATTTGGCTCTGTTGAGCATTCATCGCGCTATACCTGTTAATCCCGATAGGATAGTAAACACTTTCTGCAAAGCGCATGCAAGGCGTCTCGAAGTCGATCACATCGATGTTGACTAACATGCATGTGATTTTGTTACATATACTTTATGTTATAATGTACTTATGACTGTATTGTACATTCTACATGTTATATTTGCTTTTCAAAAAGATGTTGATCTAATTTTATTTGACTTTTAATTTCAATACTTTGCATAGTTTATGATGAGAATTGTTTCGTTAACTTTTTTCTCATCATCTTAATTAGTGACATTATTAAATAAGTCAATACACTAAATATTACTCAAAATTATTAATTAAATAGTCACTGGTGCCATTTTCTTGAATTGGAAACCCCTAACCAAAAATGCTAAGTGCGCCACTGACCACCAAAGCAATTTCAACAATATATGTAGTCTATGTGCTTAATGTACACAATATATATAGCAGCAGCTTTAGTTAAACCATTAATTTATAATTTACCGCGAAATATTATTTCATATTCAGGAGTGATCTTCAAAAAGTTTTCCATATTTTCGAATAAATACGTGTTAAAATTTTCTCTATACTTTTTCACTTGATATCCAATATTACGTAATTATGGATGACTAAATTTTTATGTCGTTAAAGAGTCTTATAAATTTTGTAACAAATATACATTTACAATATTGCAACTGAATAACAAAGTTGGCAAGCTGAAATCATTTTAGAATAAATTGTGAAAATTCAAAAATGGTGAGTTCGAAATTATTTCTGAGTGATTTGCAATTATGTATTAGGGTTAAAGGCTTTACAAAACACATAATTACTGCTTTACATTTATCTTTATGGGAAGAACATTCTTACAATGGTACTGATCATGGAAGCTATAATCATGCAGATAATGTAGAATAAAATTTGCTTCTAAATCATTTTTGGAATTGAATTAATTTCATTATTATAATGATAATACTTAAGAGTTGTGATACAAACAATATTCAAGCTTTGATTATATGATCAAGAACATCTCTACAGTGAACAAGCTTAGACATCAATTATAATGCAACCAAGCTGAATTCTGCAAAATGGTGAAAAAAGCATCATGCAAACTCAGCTTAAAATATTTTAAGTTTTGTCTGAACATTACATTCTTAGCCAAAGTTATTAATATTGTAAACTAAAGAGTAGTAATCCTACATATCCTCATTCAATGTACATTTACTAGTGTAATGCTTCTTTGTTTTACATTGAAGATAACAAAACTTGGTTGAATTTCTTTTATTGAAATAGCAACATACAAAACAACAATGCTATTATAGTTTTCTAATTAATTTTAAATTGTATTAAATGCAATGTAAATTAATAATGATCTAAACATGTAACACATGGCCATAAATGTCAGTGTAAGAATAAATGTTGCTACAACATATAAAAATCTAACCTGCACTATTTATTTATAAAGTTTTCAGGAAATCACAAGTTTTGCCATTAATCATGGTTTGACTGTGAGAAACCTCTGGTAACCCCTCGCACACAGAGTGCTGAACTGTGTTAAGTTTGATCAACAGAGTGAAGCAAAAGGCTGAATGTCAGTTGAGAAGGTTTTACCTCCCCACATTGGCCAACAAAAGCTACTAATGGTGGTAGCTAAAAGAGCACCTGCTGGCTGCAATAAAGATGCAAAATTATTTTGAAGTATGCAGACATATTCACTACATACAAAGTATCTAGTGAATAAAAGTCTCCAGTTAAAAGGCATGTTGGATCATAACTACATGCAAGTGACACTGTAGCATCATCCAAATGAAATCAGAAATAAGCTGCAAACGTCGCAAGAAGAGATTAAGATTGAAAAGAAGTTGATTAAAAATATTGTAATTAAATCAATTGTTATTATTTCAGATTTATTTGTAAAATGCAACTAAGAAACAACATGTGTCAAAAAAGAGATATTTGTGTCTGTCGATAAAAATACTTTTGACTAAATGATGCTTTCATTATTTTCAGCCGCCATCTTGGCAGAAAGTTCAAATTTGAATCGACAGGTACTTCTTTTGGAAATACTATAAATAGATTAAAACACTGTAAGAAGTTGATAAAGAATTTTACTTAGAATTCTTATTTTTCATCTTATTAACGGTTTGATTATTTAATATGATGTTGAGCTAATTGAGTGGTGTTTAGTAGTGGTCTGGATACATCACAGGGAACGATTCTAGGGTCTCTGTGCCAGATCACGAAAGTGCACATATGTTAGGTGTAGGGGTTTTCTCTTGATTAGCCAACTAGCATTTCATTTCTACATGTATTAGATAATTGATTGTCAGCAAATGGTTGGATTACCAAACCCTAGGAATTATCTTAATATTATTTTAGATCCAAATTTATGACCTATAATTGACTGATAAAGTGACTGTACATGTAGTAAATTATAAATGTAGGTTAGGAAGTTGTTCGAACAGAATTTATTTAAATAAGCCAATATATTTCAGTAATGGCTACATGTAATACTTAATGAACAACTAGTAACAATTCAGGTTGCAAATAGATACAACACTTTCACACAATAGAGTCTAAGTCGAATTGTGTCATGTCTTGAGTAAGCACTGAGCTAATGTAGGGCACACATAAGTTATATTGACTGAGCTGAGAAGTGGCACTCAAGCATTGGATGGAGTGGTGACACTGGATGTGGAGATCTGCTTTGGGCAGATGCCCATCAGAAGATCATTATGGAGATTACCACATGGCTTCCTCACCTAAAAAGTGAGCAGTTAATTCTAGGTTAAAAGAATTAAATTCTCTCTATAGTAGATGCCCTTTCTATGGTAACTGAACTACAATTTTTAACTTGTGGAGATTTTTAATCATTTTAATTAAGATGTCTTATTATTAAGTACCAAATTGAGTATATAATTGAGAATGTGAATAAAAATTCTCAGCTTTGGCAATGAGGAACTCTTCTGATCATTTCAGTGTGTGTGTGTGTGTGCACAATTCCTATGGAGAAGATACAGCCTCAAAATATCAGGTGGTGATTCCAAGGCCACAGAGAACCATATAAAGTTCATTTTAATTTTGTAATGAGCAACTTTAACTTTGACCAGTTTTTTTCTAATTGAAGATATTAATGATGTAGTCCATGCTCTCACACAAATAATTCATAATATGCTGGATGCTAACTGCCTGTATAAACTTTATATGTTGTCATTGGCAGATGTACCATACATATCACTCCTTATAAAGCAGTTTAACAGTAAGAAAACTACTTAATAAGAAAAAGGTTCAAAGAATTATTCTACAGGATTTATGGGTTGATTCTAAAGAATTTCAAAACCCATGGTAAGAAAGGAATTCAGACTTGGTGACACTTTATAAAATCCCAGACTGGACAGTTGAAGACTTCTGAACCCATACTGATTGAGGTAAATGAAATCAATAATAGATTTGAGGAGTTGTCATCCACATACAGGTATGTTGAACCCACTGATATATATATAT
>CABFPE010000185.1:576881-595820 GCA_900660155.1 Hofstenia miamia
TATATATATATAATCTAATGAAGTATTGTCTAAATTGGCATTATTAGAAGTCTTCTCAGAGCTCAGAAAGGTGAAATGAACTGCTTTGAGTCCTGATGTCATTAATGTTTAGGATATTTGAGATAATTATCATAACCTTACTCTTGGTGATCTATCATCTATAATCATAAATTATATATATAATTACTCTCTTAGAAGGCAATATATTGCTTCTTTTTACAAGCAGTTAAATATTCATCCTATTTCCAAACCTGGCAAAGTCTCTTTTAAGAATCAGAGACCAATTTGTATTACATATATTTTAGCAATGGTATTCAAAAGGCTGGTTCATGGGAAGTTCATTACCTCACAATTTAATGTGAGCAATAATATTATGTAGCACCAAATCAAGGGAGCATGAAGTGATTTTTGTAAACTAAAATCAAAATAAGGATATACATCATACTGACATCATTACAAATCTAACTATAACAAATAGTAATCACGAATTTTCCCTGAGTGATTCTACACTGTTAGTATAGCCAGTATGCCCTTTTTCAATATCTGATTGTTATATGTGTACTTGTAAGTATTAATTGTGCAGATCTATGGTTGCATAATACTTCTGGTTACTTGCCTCATATATAAGATCCTCAATTCTTAGCAGAGGGTAAGCATCCTTTTTGTTAGAAAATTAAGCTTTCTAAGACCTATGTATAGCTTAAAATTTCTTTCTTTCCTTCACAAGTACTGTGGGGGTAGAGAAGGGGCTTTTCCTCAGTCTTATTAACTTATTGTCTATTAATTTGTTTAATATTGTGATATAATTTTCTTTGAGGTTTTCTAGTATGCTTTTCACTGGCAATCACATCAGTTCATTTGTTGTTGTAATTTTCTTATGTATTTCACCTATACTTATGGTGTTTTCATATTATCTTACTTAATTATTTTTCTGTTCTTTATTTAGGTGAGTGTCTTTTTTCTTATTGATTTGTGATATTTCATTCTCCTTTTGCCTGCAACATTCATTATGTTATTTGCAGGTGAGACATTACTGTACTAGAGAACTTAGTATCACACCAGATTCTAGAAAAAATCAAAACACTGGTAATTCATCCTCATAACAAGTAACTGTTTAGTGTAGAGTCACTCAGAGCTCCTATTTTTATTATTTTCACTTTTTTTGATTATCTGGCACTCTAATTTAGTGTTATGTCATAATGACATATTGATTTGTTGCTATTAATTTATTGACATTAATCAGGGTTTTTGAGTACTCAGAATGTTAAGAACTCAAACTCATATAAGCTCACAATACTTTATCAGAAAAACTTGGAAGAGAAATCATCAAAACTCAAACTTGAACTCATTCAAAAATCCACTTGAAAATAGCATAAAAATTAAATTTTCTTAAATATCAATTTTCTTACCAATCACAAAAAGATTTTTTAGCTTAGAATTATTGTAAAATAAATGTTTTTTACCCTAAAAAACTTGGAATTAGAAAAAAACTCAATTGAACTCAGAATTTCATTTATAAAATTACTTGAACTTAACCTCAAAACATAAAACCTCAAACTTGTCCTGAGTAACTCAAACTTGACTTGAAAACCCTGATATTAATTTCTTTTATTTTTGAGTGCAGCATTTTGATCAATTTATTATTTGTCCTCTCAAAATTAGTCAGACATGTTATTGCTTGTTTAATTTTGTGAGGGAATTCATGTGAAACTTTGTAAACAAATACCAGGTAATAATTCACACAATTGTTATAAAGATGTGAGAGACTTGTAGCAAAGACACAATAAAATTTATTCTTGCTTCAACATTGTTTGCTTTTTGAATTTTATTATCTTTGCTAACCCCTTTTATATTCATCATGGATTTTAACTTAATGATTTTTGCTTAATATCCAGCAATGATTTGGGAGTTACTCCACTGTGTCTGGGGCTACAACTAGTGTAGAGTCACTCAGGGAAATTTCGTGATTATTAGTTATTATCTTTAGATTTGTAATGTAATGACGTCAGTATGATGTATCTCCTTATTTTGATTTCAGTTTATGAAAATTACTTCATGTCCCCTTGATTTGGTGCTACATATTATTATTGCTCAAATTAAATTGCAAGGGAAAAATGTGACATGATTATCTGGTGATCTTTAGTTGTAAACAAAGACAGGTAATAACTTGAATTGTTTAAATTGAGAAACAATGTTGAGAAAGTTCAATAGAGTTTATCTAGCCTCAACTACTGTTTTACCTCCATATTTAACTTTATTAATTTTTGCTATGAAAATAATTGTGTAAGTAAGGTGACAATTTGGGAGTGCTTTCTCAAAGTACAGGACAACATGTAGCTCCTGGAGATCTTTTAGATTTTTCCAGCCCAAATTGTGGACCATTTAGGTTACATATATGGTTATGCCTAAGGTAATAACAAACCTCTCATTTGATGTTCAACATGTACATGCAACTATAATTTACAACACTTTGATGATACTATACCATTGGTTAGCATGAATGCCTGGCAACTACAGGCTATTATTTAGTGAGCTGAGAGATAACAATGAAAATGAGATGTTTATTTGTGGTTATGAGAAAGAAATTAAAAAGTGAGAAAAATAGGGTAGCACCATTCACTCAAGTTAAGTACTTTACTCTTTCTGAAGATGTTGCCTTTGCTGGAAGCCATATGAATGGGTCATCTTGGATTTTAAATAAACTAACTACTTACTTGGATGAATTACCAATGTTAAATTTTATAAGTTCTCTCTTTACTGGAATCAAGGCTGCTTTTGTATGGCTGCTAATTAAAACCTTCTGCAGAGTTAATTAGTTTTCTAGTGTAATTACTATTGCAGCCTGTGATTCTACACTAGCTCCTTGGCAGATGGCAGCCCAAATTCTGGTTGCTTAGTGTTTCATCTATGTGCTTTGAGTTACAAGCTGTTTTTGAACATGAATGCATGTTTTATTATTTACATGAGCTGAGATAATAGACCACTGAGCTAAATTGTATATTTGAGCTAGAAATTTGATACTTGAGACACACAAATAGCACCTTGACAAGTAAGGATGGCTTCCTGGATATGGCTTTGGCATGATGCTATGTGAATTGGTCACTGCAGGAAATATATTCTTAGTGGATAGTTTCTGTTTTTCTTTATTGAATTGGCAAACTACCAATGTTCCCCCTTTTGTTGGAATGTGGGTCATTCTCTACAATGATGGCCTCTGCAACTTTCAATTGAACCCTTGAGGTCTCACCTTCTGCAATCTGCTCTTACTCATGCCTCTACTTTGTCCCCTGTTGCCACTCCAAGTCCATACATTCCAAGTGTGACCATTTTGCCTCTAGCACCAGTCAACACTTGTGTCACCACACCAGTCTCAACTTCAACTTTGCCCCTGCAACCAAATGATCCTACTGTGTCTGTGACAATGAGTGGGCCATATTTCACTCAATCAATTTTGCCTACAAATGCTATTGGAAATGAAACCACCAATTTGTTTAATCAACACTCCATGCTACCCAAATTTACTGGAAAAATTGATGAAATATCTCAATCCTTTGCAGAATGGTTTTTTCTTTTCAAACAGACAATGAAGCAGTATCAAGCCACTCAAGATGCTGCTGTAGCCCAGTTTCACATGTACTTGTATGGCCTGACAAATAATCAATATATGATGTTAGATAGAGATGTTAAAACAAATTATCAACTACTGATTGGTTACTTTGAGGACCACTACAAAGCTCCTCATATAAAGCACCATTACAAGATGCTGGTCTGCCATCTCTCATTTAAGGAGGGCAACAACATCTACACTTATATTACACAAGTGGAAAGACTGTTCCACCTGAGTAAGCTAACACCTGAATACTCAAAGTATGATCTTTTCTTGTACATTTGTTGTGGTTTTCCACCCAAAATTCACAGTCATCTCAAATTGAAGTGTGACCCCAAAGATGAGCTTAATTTGATCATTCAAAAAGCCATTAGCATCATCTATATGCTCCACAACACCACTCACATTGACAAAGATGTAGGAGAACTTTGGATGGGTCACCTGACACAGAAACATCCTGCCTTACTGAGCACCACTGCTCCAAAACCAAAAACTGAAATTGAACAAACTTGTTGCTACTGCTGTGGTCAAAAGGGCCACACTAAACCTCAATGCCATGCTGTGATTCACCTAGTTGCCAATGGCAATGGCTTTGTCATTGATGAACCAGTGACTGAAGAGTGTTCTCCCAATCTGCCTGTCAATTCTGTCAGTCCATTAAACTAGCTGGAGTGCTGCCTCCTATAAAACATGCACACAATGTTTTGGTTACAACCTCACTACTGCATACTAATGTTATCCCCATGGATATAAATGGAACTATAGTTAATGTCACTATCAACACTGGAGCCTCAGCCTCCATTATCAGTGATACTTGTTGTACCAAGCTGTGTTTGTCAAGGGCTGAACTACTCCTGTCCAATGCCTGCTTGTTGGATGCTTCTGGAAACACAATATCATTGAAGGGTCATGTACCAAACCTGGAATTGTGCATTCACCAAGAGTTGTTCTCCATAGACTTAATCATCATCAATACTTGTGACCAACTGCTGCCATATGATATAATTTTGGGCAATGACTTCCTTGAGCAGAATTCTTGTGTGATCAACTATGGGAGCAACAGGATCTCCATCTGTGAAAGTGATGACAGCCAGGAACTAACCACTGTTCAAAACAAGAAATTTTGTTAAAATTCTCTAAATTAAAAATCATTGAGCTATGGCACTGGCAATGTGTGGCAGTCAATACCAACTCTCAGTATGTGGGTGACATTATGATCTCTGGACACAAATAGAAGCATTTTGTTAGAGTTAACTTCTCCCCTGATCTTTGCCATGCCTTGAATGGCAAGACATGCGTCATTGTGTTGAACAGTTTCATTGGTCCAAATAGATCCTACTAACTTAATTATTGTTGCAACTCCAGTCTGGCTAGAGTTGAAAGCCATTGCTTGCTTGCCTATCTTAAAGGCAATTCACAATCTTGTGGAACCAAGCAACACCATCCAGATTCCTCCTGTTAGTGAGGGGATGCATCCACATCTCCGTCCCCAGGAACACAAATCCCTCTCTCTCTTACTATGAAAACATCACAAATTCTTTAATTACTGCTTGATTAGTGTTGGTAAAGCCATTGATAAACAACACACCATCAAAACTAAGCACAATCACCTGATCCATCTTCCTGTTAGAATAGTACCAGAGAACCTCTGGGCCTCTAGGAGGAATACAAAAGAATTTTAAGGGATTTAATAGATAGTGGTATAATACAAGGCAGCAACAGCCTGTACACAGCACCCACTGTCTTCATCAGGCAGGGCAAGAAGTACTGCCTATGTATTGATATTAGAAAATTGAATGATGTAACTGTGAAAGATGCATATCCTCTTCTGTGTATTGAAGATCTCCTGTATGATGCAAGCTGATACAAGCTATATTCTTGCCTCAATCTTTGCAAGGCATACTGGCAGAGGCCCATGAAACCTGCCAACATCCTGAAGACTGCCTTCATAACTCTGTACAGCCTCTTTGAATGGAAGTATAAGGCTTTTGGGCTCTGTAATGCCCCTGCCATGTTCCAATGCTATGTCACTCATTTGCTTTGGAACAGTGCAAATGTACTAGAGCAAAGAATTACTGCACATATGGATGATATTTTCATGGCTGGCAACACCTTTGCTGAGAACTTGGAAATGCTTGGTAGAACTCTTAGTATCTTACATGAGTCCAGTCTCTGTGTAAAAGGAAATAAATGTGCTCTCCTTCAGCCACATGTTACCTTCCTTGGAAGGGTTGTTGAGCCTACTCACATCTCCATCAAGAATGATCTGAAAGATTACCTAGAATGAATCAAGACTCTGTGGTCCTGCAAGGACATCCAAAGACTTATGGGCTTTCTGAATTATTATGGCACTTTCATACCAGAGCTGGCAAATAAAACTAAGCACATTTCTAACTTGCCACAGCATGGAGTTCAAGTGAGCATGGATGGAGTGAGAAGAGTTCAACTCTGTCAAGATAGAACTGAGAAAGCTCCCTAGCCTCAACACAACAGACTACTCAAAAGAGTTCATCATCAATTGTGATGCCAACTTGGTTGCAATCAGCAGAGTGCTGAGTCAGGTCATCAATCACATTCAAGAGCCCAATCCAATATTTTAGCAGAAAGCTCAGGAACACTGAGCAGAACTATGGCACCACTAAATCCAAGATGTTAGCACTTGTGGAAAGCTTAAAGAAATTCTGCTTCTTTATCCTTGGTTGTAATTTCATAGTATAAACCAACAATTCTGCACTAGCTTGGCTCAAAAAATTTTTCTGGGGACAGATCAAGTATCTGAATGATTTTACCTTTTCCATTCAACATTGTCCACAGAGACTACACATCAATGTAGATTACCCCAGTTATGAGTGTGACCTCAGGAAACTGCTGGGTGAGAGAATGCTCTTCACATTCATTCCTCTTAACAAATACAAATGCCTTCCCAAAATAAGTGCTGATTGCCATGGAAAAGCTATCCTCCTGATTCTTGTCAAAGAGGAAATCACTGAGGCAGAAATCTTGTCACATCAACAACACAACAAAGTGCTATCTGAGATCATAGTGAAATTGAAGAATGCAAATACTCACTCAGTCCCATCACCAGTTGTTATTTCCAGCTATATGACTGGATACAGACAGACACTGGCTTACTATATGCCAAGAGTCAGAACAACCTACTGACTCTCCCTGAAAACTTCCAGAGGTACTTGGTCTGTAAAATTGATGAGAAAGGCCACTTAGGCATTATCTAAACTGAACATACATTCAATGCTAGATATGTTACAATTGGCATCCAAGCCACTGTTCAAGATGTCATCAATAAGTGCACAACCTGCATGCTCAAAGGGGCTGGGCATTTTCTGGAAAAAAGGGCCAAGCTACATAACCAAGCAGCTGAACACATGAATGAAGCTGGCCACATGGACATAGAAAAACTCTCATGTGATGATGAGGGATATCAGTACCTCTTGGTATTAATCAATCACTTTACTAAATACACCCAACTCATCCCCCTCAACAGTACCATCACAGAGGTCATCAGAGAAAAAATTGTTGGATACTCAAACTTAATCCCATTGAACAACTAGTATCTGATCATGGTCCCCAATTCAATAACCACCTTATGGAGACCTTTACCAAAGAGCTTGAAATTCTCCATGAATTTACTACTGTAGACCATCCACAGTCAAGTCGTGTCATAGAAAGTCTTAACTGCACTTTCATAAAGTTGATCAGAGTTGTCCTTGCCTGAGCAGCAGGTTGGAACTGGAAGCAAATCATCAAGCCTGTGGAGTATTTCTACAACACCACAGTCCACTCCACAACAAAGGTCAGACCCCTTCAAGGCAATGTTTGGTTGTGAAGCATGTATGCCTCTCTCTATTATGTTTCTGGATTATCATGAACCTACTTTGGAAAATTTTGTAAACTGCATGCTGCACAAACTTCAGGAAGTGCACCTCACTATCTGTCAAAATACCAATCAATCTGTTGTCCACCAGCAGTGAAACTTTAATCATAAACAAGGCAACAAGGTCTTTGCCTATTTCCCTTCCCAAGTCACTGATACTAATCAAGTACAAAAACTTTCTACTAATTGGCAAGGTCCATTTGTCATAACTAAGGTGTTAGATCACAACAAGTATTTATTAAATAATGGGAGAGTTGCCCACCTCCAACTACTCAAGTGAGCTGTTAAAGATATCAATAATGTTGTCATCAACCCTAATAGTGAGTTTTTCAATTGTCAATGATGGAGTAAATGAATTTGAGACTTAGGATAACCTCACTGAATGTTTGGAAGACAACCTTGCTGAGGTTGAATATGATAGTAACCTTGGTAATAGTAGCAACATTACTGCTACTCATATTTTGCCTAGACATAGATATAGAGACCAAGAGTATTTAGATCATTTAAATACCCAAGATTAAGAACTTAATTTAATCTCTATGTTTAGTAACCAGGCTAAATAGATTAAATGAACTGAGGATCAACCACCCACCAGACAACATGTGTAATGATGACTCAACCTGAGTGATGAAGCAAGGAGACAAGAAGCATCCCCACCCTGAACAGATGAAGGCACCTCATGAAAATGGGGGAGATCACAAGTAGAGGACTCTGATAGCAGACTGTGCCACTACTTGGGGAGACAACACTCTCCTTGGGAGCATGATTCCTGCCAATACTTGGGGAGACAACACTCTCCTTAGGAGTAGACCTCAAATGACTATCTAGGGAGACAACACTACTGTGGGAACCTGAGGAGTCAAGTAAGTTACAAGTGCCTTTTGCTAGTGTTAGTGCTATTAATACCCAACCACCCCATAGTGACTCAAAACCCCCCTAGTCCCAGTCCTTTGTCACATGCTATCTACCACTAGTGTATGTTCCAAGAAGATGGAAGAAAGTTGAGTTTGAACAAGTTGAGACAAATGCTGAAAAGAACAATTTACTCTGCATACCTACACCATGCCTCATGATGCCTTTGATTCTACCATCCTGGCAAGTGAAAAAGGACACAAGAAAGTACTGGCCCACCTCTCTGATAAAATTATTTATGTGTCCACTGCAGCTGAGATCATGAAAGCTATGCAAATGAAGGAATACAAGGAGACATGGGACACCCTACTAGAAGGCAGAAATCCCAAGTGTGTTTATAGTGATGGGAAGCTAACTATCAAGGAGATTTTCCAGAAATGGCTGCTAATATCAACCCAACTACAGAAAATTCACAGCAAAATCACAACCTTAGATCTACATGTCCTCATTTTGTTCCAGGCATCAGGTGACATGATGTGGATAAACAATGTGAAAACAATAATGTGCTATTATGATGTCACCAAATAGATTGAAATTATTACAATGTTATGAGCTGAAACAAATGACCTGGAGGAAATGATGCTCCAACAAGTTAATGAGTATTATTTGCTTTTCATGGACCATGCTACTTGGATGGGATCACTATGAGAAGTTTTTATGCACTTCTACCCTAATACCTGGATCAGCACAGAAGATGCTCCCACATCAGACACAGATGCACTCATGATGCTCATGATCTCTTCAAAAGGTCTTTTTCTATACAAATGATTCTACAATACCTTCACAAGGAGGCCCAATACCTTCAGAAGAAACTGTCCTATTAGTTCCTGCCTGCCTGAGATCAAATTTTTCTGTCTCTGCAATGAAGCCATTACACAAACAACAACCCTGATGCAGATTACTAGGCAACCCAAATATGCTGAAGTCTTGTCCTGGGATGAAATTCTAGCAGCTGAAATGGTGGAGGAGATACCAAAGTTATTGTCATGTCCCACTGTCCAACTTCTATCACAAACATAACCATGCAATGGGGGGCATGTTGAGTCACTCAGAGCTCCTATTTTTATTATTTTCACTTTTTTTGATTATCTGGCACTCTAATTTAGTGTTATGTCATAATGACATATTGATTTGTTGCTATAAATTTATTGATATTTATTTCTTTTATTTTTGAGTGCAGTATTTTGATCAATTGATTATTTTTGCCCTCAAAATTAGTCAGATGTGTTATTGCTCATTTAATTTTGCAAGGGAATTCATGTGAAACTTTGTAAACACATACCAGGTAATAATTTAAGCAATTGTTATAAATATGCAAGAGACTTGTAGTGAAAGCACAATAAAATTTATTCTCACTTCAACATCATTTGCTTTTTGAATTTTATTGACTTTGCTAACCCCTTTTAGATTCATCATAGATTTTAACTGAATGATTTTTGCTTAAGATCTGGCAATGATTTGGGAGTTACTCCACTGTGTCTGGGGCAACAACTAGCTCCTTAAATGATGGCAGCTCAAATTGTGGTCACTTTAAGTTACAACTGCATGTATGTGTAGGGATTAACAACTTTTATTTTGATCATTTCATTTTTGTACATGCACTTAAATAACACACTGCAAATATAATAAGCCATTGGTGAATGTGAATGCATGGTAACTACATGCCTTTTGTTTTATTTTTTACATGAGCTGAGATAATAGAACACTGAGCTAAATTGTTTATTTGAGCTAGAAATTAATACTTGAGACACATGACTAGCACCTTGACAAGCAAGGATGGCTTCCTGGATATGGCTTCAGCATGATGCCATGTGAATTGGTAACTGCAGAAATATATTCTCAGTGGTTAGTTTCTGTTTGAATTGACAAACTACCAATGTTTCCTCTTTTGTTGGAATGCAGGTCACTCTCTACAATGGTAGCCTCTGTAACCTTCAATTGAACCTTTCAGTTTCTCAGTACTGCTGGAGTTGCTAGAGCACCCCATGATTCTACATTAGATCCACCAAGCAAGAGAAGAAACATCCAGGATTACCAATTTGAATGGTGTCATGCCAGAGTGATATCCAAGATGGGAGGTTTGGAATCTTGTTTAAATGGTGCTACCCTATTTGTCTCACATGTAATTATCTATCTCATTAAACTTTCTCAGTTGTTTTCTTAAGTCTCAGCTCATGTATAAATAACATCTAATTACCATGCATTTATTCTGGCCAACAGGCATGATTTAACAACAGTGTAATAAATTATGAGTGTCGGTTCATGTTGCATTTGAAAGACAAGTTTTAAAACCTACACATATCCATAACCTAATGTGGTCCACTATTTGGGCTGCCTTTGTCTAGGAACTAGTTGTCATCCTTAGATCAGAGGAGTGACTCCCAAATTGTCACTGGAACCTAAGCACATGTTATTGCAACCATTAGGTTAAATATAACAAAACTGTAAAAAAAGCAAATACAGTTTCAGTGAGATACAATCAATCCAACTTTCTCAACAGTTATTTCTCAGTTTTATATATAATCATAATATATACTTGTTCTTTGTTTACAATTCAAACATCTCATTTTCCCTTGCAAATTCAATTGACCAATAACACATATCACACATTATTGAGGGAACATTATTTATATTTCATAAACTACAATTAAAATTAATAATATGTCACCATGACGTCACTAGCATTGTGGCTATTCCCTTGAGTGCTACCATGAGCATCATTAAGGCATCAGTACCTGAGGTATGCACATCACTTGTGCTTATCTGGGTGTTGGGGTAGAAGTGGATAAACACCTCTCTCAATGATCCCATTTGTGTAGCATGCTCCACAAAGAGTGAACAAAATTCTGTGACCTGTTGGAGAGTCATCTGCTCAGGGTCTGAGACATCAGCACACAAGATAGTGATGATCTTGATGTGCTTTGTTATATTGTAATATCTGGTAATGGTTTCCACATTATTAAACCATATAAGATCTCCAGCCCTTTGAAATAAGATTAGGATCTTGGGGTTCATCTGCAGTATCTTGTCCCTCACTTTCTACAATTGCTCATGCAAGGGCTGCCTCCTCTGGAAGATATCTCAAATGGTCAGCCTCCCATCAATGAAGACCCTTTCACAATTGTCACCTATGATGAGTTTCTCACAGACAGCTCTGTACTCCTGGGTCTGACTGAGTCACCTGGCATCAGCACTGAAACTGACATAATTAAATTTGTCTATTAGGTGAGCAGAAATCTTTTTCTTTCCTTTCTTTACTCTCCAGGAAGGGAGGATGAGAGGGCTCCTGATACATGGTGGCAGTATGCATTACAGGTTGTTCTTCTCTGTATGATTTTCAATGTCTTGCAGTTCTACCTTATCACATAAGATGGGGTTCCAATGGTTACAGGATCATTAATCTTGGCTTCTCCCAGGGTGTCTCAAAACTTGTTTCTGAGCCCATGAGCTTACAGTTTGCTGATTTGTGTAGTGGTGATGTTGACATGAGCTGTCATGCAGTCTACATCCAGAGCCAGTTGTCACCCTCGTGAGTGTAGTAGCACAAGCTCTTCATTGGAAAAGATTTCCATGAGGCACCATTTCATTATGCTGAGGATGTCCTTATCTTTGTGGTCCTCTAGGATTCTTTCTTGGATTGACAATGTTTCCAAAAACTCTTCATGTTTGTGTTTGATGGTAAGTATTCCTTTGTCCTCAGTGATTGACCACTGGGGAGTCACCCTAGGGGGTGTAATGAAACCCATGAACTTCTCAAGGTTAACAGCTTTGATTAGTTATTGTATCATTGATGACACCTGTATAGCTGAGGTGGAAAGGAGTTCTTCCTCCCTGTAAAATTACTCAGGTGTCTTCATGACCTGGTCTAGAACAAGGATGGGGATGATTTTCCCCTCTTTACTGGTTTGGCAAGGTGTCTCAGTTAGTTAGCTATAGCTGCACTCAGTGTAATTGAGGCATTCCTGATTGAAGAAAATCTCTGATTTGTTAGGAACATTGTACTGCATCAGGATTTCAAAAAAATGTAGTGTAGACCCTTCCAGTCATTGCATCTTTCTGTGCATAAGGAGCTTTATTCTGAATTAAAGAAAGAAAAATTGGTTTCCAACATAGCTCCCCACTTTTTTAGTGTCTGAGAAAATATTGACATCCAACAGACATATGCTGAATTTGTTGAAAATCATCATTGGCAACATCCTCCCCATGAACGTACTCACCCCCACCAGTCAAGTGTAATATTTTTGATTCACTCCATTGATCTCTTTGTTTTCCTGGTGGAGTGGGAATGGTGCACTTGTGGAGCAGCCAATTTTTTGCTTCCAAGCAAGTGGGCAGATAGCAATTTTGTGGGTGCATTGCTTAGCTAATTTTTCATGGGTGGATTTGTATAATGGTAATGTCAATCACAACTCTTTAATTAAGAAAATGGCTAAAAGCCATACTACTCCTCTAGCATATATATCAGGTACAGCATTCTCTGAAAAGAGATGATCTTTAAAATTTTTTCAATTCTGTACTTCATATGACAGGCAGAGTTCATTTAACAATCACTCAATGTATTTGTCATACTTATCACTTTGATGTTTGACCAGACTTCTTTAATTTCTTTTAAAGTTGTTCCACTTTGTGAAAAGGCAAAGCTGACATGTAAATCAGTGACTGTTGTTAGCCTAGGCAGGTTGGGGTTAATCATCTTGAGTGTTTGGGCCTGTAGAGCAGTTTCCATAATGAGTTTTTGGTCTACTGCCAATTGGTGAGTAGGTACTTGTTTACACATAAGAAGATTGGTGTAAATAAGCTTTTTGACAGATATGATGTTAGTGTGGTACATATTGATTGGTTAATAAGCCTCCTTGTAGATTATCATGAAATTTTGAATCCTAAGGTGTAGGATTTCAACTCACATTATCATGACTAGTTGGTTCTTTTCCACTTTAGTCAGCTAATATGCAATCTCTATCATTTCCATGATATTAGGTTGTTGGACTTCTGTAACTTTGAAAAAGTATACTATCAGTAAATTATTGAAATCAGTGTTAACAGAATCAAATTTTTGATATCCTTCCAGTTGTTGAGAAATTGACACAAATGGTTTATATTGAAATCTTCATCAAAGGAGATATGCACTGTGCTTCCCCAGTTATTGTGGCCCATCCCTTTGTACATTTTGGAATTGTAGCAAATGATGGCTTTGACCTTAGGTCTTCTTTTGGTGTCAATGATGAAAGGTACCACATTGAGCAAAGAGGTTAGTTTATTGGTATTGAAAGTCCACAACAGCTTGTTCTTAGTATCTTCTGATATAAACCATGTGGCCTTTTGGGTGGCTATAAAGTAGGGGTGCAGCATTTCATTACTGACCTTGGACATCTTCTTCTTCCATTCTTCAGATTATCTGGAGCTTACAGTAGAGAACTGGGGGCTAGGGGGAACTTTCAAGTCACTATGGGGATAATGTACATTTTTCAAAACACTAAAAGGTTGTTTAACACAATTAGAGTCTATACTTGGTGCCATCTCCTCTAGATCTTGTGGGGATAGTCTTCTCTCCACAAAGTGTCAAGAATAAGACATGTGTGAGGTCTGCTCTCCTTGTCATCATGCAAGTTGTTGCCCAGGCAAGGTCAGAATCAGCTTGGAACCCTCTCTGTGTCCCCATTTTCTATCACTAGCTCCCTCAGATGGAGACAGTCTTATCCCATAGCTTGCTGGAGCATCTAATCCTTCATCATGATCCATCCTCCTTCTGAATCTTCTGTTGGAGGGTTGAGCTGGCAACTGGTTTTCCTTTCTCTTTGTTTTCATGCTGTCTAAATAAAGTTACAAGGTTAGGGTTCCAACTTGGGGTCAAAATTTTGTCTATGTCTAGCCCTGTTTTGGGGCTAGTAGCAGTACTCTCACTACTATCTAGAATGGTATCTTCAAAATCAATATCATCAAAATCTTCTTCACACTACTCAGTTAAAATATCCTATTTTTGTACAAACCATTACCATTATCTATTAAAGTAAATTCATTATTTTTGTATGGGATGATGTTTTCTATATCTTTAACTGCTCTTTTGAGCCTCTGAAAATAAACAATTTTACCATTGTTTAGAACATAAGTGTGGTGATCCAGGACTTATTTGATTGTAAAAGGCCTTGCCAATTTGTTTCGCATTTCCTCACCTTGTTTTGTCAGACACTTGTCAGGGGGAATAAGCAAGCACTTTGTCCCCTAATTTGTGAAGCTGTCCATACAATTTTCTATTGAAATTGTGTTTTGTCATATTACAGATTGATTGGTATGTGACACACCATAAGGTGGACTTCATGCACTTCACTTATGTGGGCTATGTATCTCTCTAGGCTTTTATTGTGGTAGTTGGGTTACATTATTGAAAGAGGTGTACTACCCTTTCATCCAAACATAGCCTTGAATAGGCTAACCTTCGTTGTAGTGTGGACAGTGGTATTAAAAAAGTATTCAACTAACTCTATCACACACTTCCATTGCTTTCCTGCCACCCAGGAGAGTGCTACTCTAATCAGTTTAATTAATGTCTGGTTGAGCCTCTCCACCACACCATTAGACTGCGGATGGTACACAGTTGCAAACTCATAAAGAATTTCTAGTTCATGCATCAGGGCTTCCATTAAATTATTTTCAAATTGGGGCCTCAGTCAGAGACAATTTTTTCCATTGGGCCTGACTTCAGTACCCATTCTTTCATGATCTTCTCACCAATTAATTCTGTGTTGGTACTGCTCACAGGGATCAGCCTTGCATACATGGTAAAGTGATTAACCATTACTAACAGGTATTGGTATCCATTGTCATCCTTAGAGAGTTTTTCAAGGTCCATGCGGATGACTTCATTAGTTTGCTCCATGGGCCTACTCTCAAGTTTGGCCAAGGCCAACATCTTACACTTGGTGGCACCATATTTCTTTTCTGTGGGTCTTAATTTCCTGCTAAAATTTTGAATGGGTTTCTCTATACCATTGATGATCTGGTTGAGCACACCACTAATTGCTACCATGCTGGCATCACAATCAACTATAAAATCCTTCAAATAGTCAGAATTCAAGCTAGGTATCTTTTTTAGTTCCTTTTTCACATTGTCTAGATCTTCTTACTCAGGCCAAGCCCCCTTAAACTCAATGTTCTTTTTTAATAGTTGGGATATATTTTTAGTTTTTTTGGCAAGTTCAGGGATAAACATCCCTAATTATTCAGAAACCTGCATGAGCCTCTGGATATCTTTCTTTGATTTGATTTTGATGAGAAAGTCCTTCACATTATTTTTTATTGAGGTTTTCCTAGGAAAATTACTTTATTTTGGCCAAGTGAGCATTTTAAGGAACCATATTAAGGACCATATTAAGGAAATTAATTCCTAGAATTATTTTGTATGGTTCTTTTAGTATCAACCACTATTAAGAATTGCTCAAATGTTGTGTTGGCTATTATAATTTCTACATCCTCTAACTTCCCTTTAATATCTATTTAATCTCCTTAAACATTGATTAATTTGTTTATTATTTTCTCTAATGTTTTCCTTTCAAAGCCAATTTTTGTTGTGCATTCATCTGTTATTATGAGATTAATGCTTTTGTATCTATTCTGGCTTTAACAGAATTAGATTTATTACCAATTTTATCATATTAGCTTTGATCAAAATAATCCTAACTAGTATGTCATTGTAGTAAATCTGATATTCCCTTATAAGCATTTAATCATTTTGCTTAATTTCCATATTTATTATCAGATATTTGGGCCTGCTAAATGTAAAGGAAACCAGGCTGCTGCTGTTTCTAGGATTACTTTTCTCTCTTTTATTGCCATTTTAAACATTTGAATTCACTTATTAAAAACAGGTGCTTTACATGGTGGGATTTCTTCACTTTTTTTTCTGAAAGTATTGAGTTTTCAACAATTACTTCTTATTCCATTTTCATTGTGTTTGGTCCACTAGTTGTTTGGATAAAATATTGATACCTTTATGGAACATATTCATTTGTTTACTTAATCACAAACTAGTGTTGGTTTTCATTTCTACTATTCATTGTTTGTCTACAATAGTGGATTCAAATTCTGTGACCTTTTCCTGCTGTTTACTGATTTGTGGTTTAAATCTAATTTCATTCTTAGTATTTTCTCTTATGATCTCATATAATTCTACCATTGAGGACTTCTGTTGGAGAGGCCTCTCTCTCAGGTAGTGAGGTAGTGTCTTGTGTTTGGTAGGGGTGTTACTCCATGTTGTGGATGTAGCTGTGTTTTCATTTTAGTTCACTATTATCTCTTATCTTTAGCTAGAGTAGTTGTCTTCTTTCACAAGTGTTACTTTCCTTTGTTTTGGTTGCTCTTTAGATCCAATTCCATCTTTGTTCTTATCTTCATTTTTCATTGTTCTTCCAAGTTTTTTTCACTGTTTTACATTTAATTCTGTGTCAATGGGTCCTTAATTTAACAAAATTCTGAGTAAATTACATCTCTTATCTCAAGTTTCTTCTTTTCTAATCCTCTTCAGCATGAGCATCCTGTCATAGTTACCATGTAGAATTTCCATCTGACAGGATCTGACCTTAGAAAACCTTAATTTTGCTATTTTACCCCAGTCTCCAGTGGGTGTAACACTAACATTTCAAACTGTCTACAAGTTTTTGGGACTTATTATTTAGCTTAAACTCAATTGTTACTAGTAAATTTATATTTACTCACTTAGACTAGAGTCAACAAATATACAAGGCCTGAGCCTGAAATGGAAATAATACAGAGGAGAAGGAAGTATGGTTTCAGTTTCTAGTATTGCCCATTGTTGCTAACTTAATTGAATTTGTACATCAATTGCTTTTGTTGTCTAATAAAGAGTCTTCACAACATGAGAACAAAAGATTCTTAGGGCAACTACATATAATAACCCTGCAAATGAATAACTATATGTTCCTGAATATATTCTAGCATCATCATAGTTAGCAATATAGAAAAGCAATAACACAGTAATAGCATAGCATCTAATCTCACAAAATAGAACCTCCAAGAGTACCAGGTAGACATAAGCAATTTAAAGTAGTATACATTAATGAGGCCAGCATTAAGAGCATTCTGACTGATATGGATATAATGTAATCGTAACTACTACAGGTATGTTCTGCAGTGGCAGCATCTAAGATTACTTTTCAAATAGTGCCAAAGCAAGACAACAAAGCTGCCATCAATAGTAAAATGAGAATAGTCTTGATCAACTAAGCCCTGGAACTGAATGGGTTTACACAGAGTCCTAAGACGGCTGAGAATGACCTGCACCTGAATTGCACACCACACACCCCCTCAGTTCCGTAGAAAGCTTAGCTGCTCATGATTATCTAGTAATATACAGGAGAGCAAAGAGAACACAACTTAACATCAACTAAATTTTTATTAACTGTTTGCACACAATGAGGCCCTATTTATACATGCAGATATATAAGCATCAACAAAACCTGCCATTAGGCAGAAACTAAAATGAACATTGTGCAGTGATGTAAGCACAGGCTTTTGAGCAGGTCTCGATGCCACAATATGTAAACAATCAATGCTACTAGCAGAAAGATATTTTCTACACCTTTTTCAGATTGGTTCCAGCCAGTTACAAAATGAGTTCAGTGATTTACAGAATTAATTCAGAATTTACACATTGATTTCAGCCATTTCTGAATTGAGTTCAGATTTTACATAATGACTTCAGCTCTATACAATATGCTTTCAGAATTTTAAACAATAGTTAGGCAATATACAAATTGAGTTCAAATATTTACAAATTGAGTTCAGATATTTACAAATTGAGTTCAGATATTTACAAATTGAGTTCAGATATTTACAAATCGAGTTCAGATATACATGCATATTCAAAGACGACTTTAAACCAAATTTAGAGCCTAAATTATAAGTACATGTAAAAAAAGGTTTATGTATACATAAAGATGTAACTTTTTATTATCAATAATAACATTACTTACAGTACTGATCATAGCCCGGGAGCCATGTCCTCATTTAGCAGCACAGATGCATAAAAGCATCATCAATCAATTGTTCGATGTACTGCTGTCGCTGTTCGCCCAGTCCTGGGTGAAACGACTTCTGGCACTCTCATGTGCCGCTTTACGTGGCTCTTCATCTTTGACCAAACGTTTTCGATTGGGTTTAACATAGGCAAATAGGGCCCTAATCGAAGTACCGTAAGTCCTGGAAATTCACCCAGCAACTCTTCAATTTTACTGTGGCATGGCGCATTGTCACAAACTAATACAACGTGGCCAACATCAATCGCTAAATACAAAAAGGAAAACAAATGTTGATTGTTTTTGTAGATTTTTAAAAACAGCACATGCATAGCAAACATAATATACATAATTAATTAATTATTTATTACCTTATGGTAGATGATGCAGAATGTCAGCAAGCCAGTCCTTAACACCTTGTGGCCGAAATGCTCCTCTAATCCGGCTCCACTTAATGATCTGGAAGTTGGTAGTGGCACCAATTACGTGCACGTTTGGAC
>CABFPE010000185.1:611177-624992 GCA_900660155.1 Hofstenia miamia
ATATATATATATATATATATATAGGGTGTGTCAAAAGTAGCTTGACTTTCCAAATTACAATAACTTTTTATTTATATGAAACCAAGCAATAATATATGTAAATAAACAAACTCTAATAAGGCGAATTACAGTTATATTAAAACAAATGTTCAAATAGTTCTCCATTCTGTTCAATAGTAAGTTCACATCTTGGTATCATATTCTGGACAGCTTGATGTAATTCATGAATGTAAGTGAATCAACTTCTTTTATGATCCTCCTTTTAGATCATCCATGTTGATTGGAAAGTATGTATAATATACCCGTGACTTTAGAGTAGACCCCAAATAAAAGTCAAGTAGACTCAGGTCAGGTGATCTAGGAGGCCATGCATGACCAAAACCTCTGCCAATAACAATCTCATCTTGCAACTGAGTGCTGATGAAATCCCTGGCTTATTTGGAGTGATGTGGTAGCGACGTCATGCTGAAAAATAAAAGACTGCATTTTTTGTTTCTATCTTAGTTGTGGAAATATATGGTCACGGAGCATACTGGTGTAATTATCCTGATTTACTGTACCCAGAAAGAAAAATGGCTTTAGCACATAATTTGCACGGAATGCCATCCATACACATAATTTTTCAGGGTGCAAGCCTTCTATTATCACTCACCGAGGGTTCACAGATGCCCATATGGTACAATTATGACGGTTGACCATTCCATCTATAGAAAAATAGGCCTCATCTGACCAAAGCACAATATTGAGCAAATTAACATTAGCTAAAATCCATTGTGCAAATTCGAGACAATGATGAGTCTGATTCAGTGATAGTTTGATGCAAGGCAAGTTTGTATGTCTGCATACCACATGATTTAAGAATTCGACAAACACTTTTCTTTGGAATGGTAGTAGAAGAAGAACTATGTCCATGCACATTTGTATCTTGCAGAGTTTTCAGTGCACACATTATCATTGGCTTCTGGTCTTCTTGGAGCAATGGTCTTCCTGACTTTGTCTTTTCAAATTTTCTTATCATGTTAGTGAAAGGTGGTGTGCTGTTTTGTATGCACGTAATGCTGCTGTTGCACTGTCTCCATTTTTATACTACACTTTTAATATTTCCAATCTAGTGTCTAAGTCCATGTCTAACGTTAAAAAGTACTTGAAAAATAACAAAATGGTTATGCATAAAATAAATTCTCTTTATATAGTTATAAAATGACGAAATATTTCATCATCTTTTCTGTGATTGGTTGAATTTTTTTAGTTAGTTTAAAAGTCAAGTTACTTTTAACCCACCCTGCATATATATATATATATATTAATATATAGTGTAATTGACTATTTTGATTTAGCATACGTAATGACAGTTGTTATTGTTAGAGCAGCCCAGCCTAAGAACCATGGTTTCTATGAAGACTTGTCTTGCCTTGATGTCGTAAACAACTTCAATATCTTCTATATCTAATATTTTTACAAGAATGCAACAAATGATGCAAGCTTTATGCCTTATGAGAAACTAATATATTGCAAAGTGTTGAAAGTAGTTCAAATGGCATTTTAATATGATTTTACATCTCAAAAGGTTTAAAAATATATAAATTTTCTATTTGTTAAAATTTTTTGGTTGAGGGCCGGGATGTCAGGTTAACATAGAATGCATGTAAAATAATGTAAAATCACGAATTATTCAATACGTTATGATACAATTATATGATTTTTCTATCAAATCAATATCGGAATGCCGGGTTCCGGCTGAATATGTTAATTAGATACATTATTGCTTGAATGTGGATAAAACAATCTGTGAAATTGAAATTAATCCAAAACTGCTTATGAAATTGATTTAAAACTGGCAGAATCGGTTTCTATTATGGTTTATATCTAATAACTTGTGAATCATATAAATTGTGTATTTGCCAAAGGTTGGGTTGGTCCCAGGACCCCAGGATATCTTAGAATGTCGTTAGGAAATTATAAAAAATCGTGAATTATTCTAAAAATTTGCTAATTGCATAGTGGTGAAAGCAGTTTAAATGGCATTTTAATTTGATTTTACATCTAAAAGGTTTAAAAATATATAAATTTTGTATTTGTCATAATTTTTTGGTGTGGGGCCAGGATGTCAGGATAACATAGAATGCATGTAGAAAAAATGTGAAATCACGAATTATTCAATATATTCTGATACATATTGAGATTTTGGCTTTCAAATCAATATCGGAATACCGGGTTCAGGCTGAATATGTTAAAAAGATATTTTGCTTGAATGTTGGGAAAAAAAACTAAGAAAACACCAACTTATAAAAAATCCCTAATATCTCAGGGAATTTTCATGGTATGGACTTAGCACCTAGTGCATTCGATTGCAAACTAAAAATTACATCAAAAAAGCTAAGAAATTATATAAATTTACTGTTTGGCAAAGTTTTTCAGTTGGGGCCAGGATGTCAGGATAACATAGAATGTATGTAGAAAAATAATGTAGAATCACGAATTATTCAATATATTCTGATACATTTATGAGATTTGGCTTTCAAATCAATATCGGAATGCGGGCTCAGGCTGAATATGTTAAACAGATATTATTGTTTGAATGTTGGTAGAACAATCTAAGAAATCACAAACTTATACAAAATCGCTAATATCTCAGTGAATTTTCATCTTATGGACTTTGCAACTAGTGCATTCGATTGCAAACTAAATTTGAATTCTAAAAATGTCCTTTAAAGTAGTCTCAGACATGGCCTACCATATTTCCGTTCATGATTTTCTTATCAGTTAGCCCAACCTTATTTTAGGTGAAATTTTCGAAAGTAATCAGCCTTGACCTGACATAAATTTAGGGTTAGCACAACTAGGGTTACAGCTTCTATTAGGGTTAGAGATCCAATTAGGGTTTGAGGCACAATTTGTATTTGAAGCTTGGATCTATACGGTAAGAGCTACGAGGCGCCTTGGCGCTGAGGAATTTCTTGTATTAAATAATATATTAGTGTAGAATGATTTATATGATGAGAGCCGAGAATTTCCTTGTATTATTTCTCTTAATTTCACTTAAAGATATGGGTTTCAAATTCTGTAATGTATTAAGAAATCCTGTGCAGCTATTTCTACGAGATAAATTTGCATTGCATTAATAGCCCTTGAAAAACACTAATTTCGTAAAAAATATATTGTTGCATTGTTGTTCGCAGTTTACTAGAAAATTATTGATCAAATCGAAAATTGAAGAACATTGGCACATGCAGCTATTGATTAGCTAGAGAATGATATAATTTTTGTGACTATAGAGTCAAAATTGCTTTTGCAGTAGCCTTCTGAAATGTGACTACCACATTGTTAAAATCACTTTCCTATAGACACGTCAGTTACATAATATTAAAGAAAGTTTTATGTAATAAAAATGACGATTTATATCAATCGTATTTATTGCTCTAAAAATGGCAAAAATTGAAGAATTTTGAAAAATAAAAATCAGTTTATAGTAGAGATATTCAGTGCGCATCGAATGGCATTTAAACTGTGTCACTATTATAAGAACTCATTTAGTAATAGGTATCCAAATTTGGTCTACTCCTTTAATTATAATAATTGAATCTTACAAAAGTGAAAAATAGATAATTTCTTTTGGCCAACACTGTGCAACCAGTGTAGATAAATTGGAAAAAGGAAAAACAGTAGCTAGTCAGCGCGCACCTTTTGGTATATAACACTACTCTAACTTTAAAAGTCCCAGAATATTAGCTTTCTGAAATGCATCAGTCTATGTCGTATAGCAGAAATTCGAAAGTTGTAATAAGTGTTAATTACTCAAAGGGAATAGTAATTAAAAACTTAATATTAGCATTGTAATATAGAACTGAAGGAGCTCTAAAGAATAGTGAAAACAGCTAAGGAATTGGATAAGAACTGGCCGAGTAATGGCTATCTAAACCTTTAAAGTTACAATACAAAATTTAACACGATGGCTGTTATATGAGACCAGAAATTTATCCAAATATAGTGATACTATACCCACCCACCCTCCTCCGCCCGTGTTTTATCGTGTTTATAACTTACCAATTTTACCGTAATAATATTATTAACAATCTCAAATTTACTAACTACTTTTCATCCAACAGTTCACAAGTTTTTGCCTTACAAAGTCTACTCAAACTCAAAGCCGATTCAAACGATTTGTTTCTTAAGTAAACATTCAAAATATGAACAACAGGGTCCATAAATTATTCCCAAAATAATGCCACCTTCACTAAAACCCAGTGTCTAAATGCGACCTCTAGCAACCTATAGTTTAACTGACTTTGTTAAATTTCTTTCATTTCATATACCCAAAGTTTGCAAGATCGTAACTCAGCCAATTCTTAACCGATTTTCACCAAATTAAGTTTTTCAGAAATAACATTTTAAATGCTACATGGCAATGTCAAATAAATTTTAATTCACTTAAAGGGAAGTGTCAGTCAACAGGTTGGTTTAGGGTGGGCTTTTGTATTTCTTATTTCTGTTAATCTGCAATTGGACTATAATAAACAATAAATATTATAACAGAAACAATTTATTATTACTTGTTTCTGAAGAATTCATTGATGTAAAACATTGTCACAAGGAATTACGCTGATCACAGTTTTTCCATTATGTTTGCACTACCTTTAATGATTTTCATTTGTAAATTTTAATGTATACATTATTTCTGTTAAATATATATACTATTACAACTAAATTTAGTAAAATATTACAAATTCCAAACATCATTGATAATTTAGTAATTTCTCATTTACTTATATCAAAATAATTAAGATATTACAGTCATTAGCCAAATATAGTATAATGTTTTAAAAAGAATAGAAATCTATATATTCAATATATTTGCTGACAATTGCCTATCTAGTAATCCACATGCACACTCCATTGTCATGATGAATAAGCACAACATCAAATTTATAACTTCGCGTTCACACTTGAAAAACTAAAATCTGATGAAGTAAAAACTCAATTGCATTAGAAATGATCAATAATTTAGGTTTGGTTTGGCTTAACGCTCAAGAACAAATGTTCTGGAAGGATAAATTACTTCTCCATTGCTGTTTGTTACTTTCAAACCAAAAAATTCTAAAACATTGAAAATTATTTTGTAGTAGTTTCAACCTCGCTAATTTTTTGTCTTTCAATTAATTGTAAAAAGCAAATAGCGATGTCTATTCTAATTCCTCACACTATTTTAAACCCAAATTTTTCAGAAATTCTGAAATTTTAAATTGTTCAATTTATTTGGTTTAAATAAACATCGTTTCTGTAAAAAAACTTTGGTTAATTGAAATTCACCAACACTCTTATTCAGCACCCCATGCATCAAATTTATTCGTTGTCTATCAAATGGATTAACGTATTTAATTACCAATTACACAATTAACATCATCTAAACCCTAGGGAATACCAGCCAGCACTTGACAATGCTAGTCGGCGTTAATGTGCTTATTGGCAGAATATGCCGTGATACTCATATAGCTAGCCCAGTAAATCAGGTTTATGAGTGCAAACACAAGAGGGAAACCAATACGAGAGCAGACATCAATTTTGCCAACGTCGAATCCAGCAAATTGCATTTTTGACTTATTGGTCCTTTCTTCCTTATCAATAATGTTTGTGGTGTCGTTAATATCCACCATTGCATAGTTCTCCTAAAAGTATGAGCAAAGTTATATATGTAATACTATATGTATTAATACTTTAAGGAGAAATGCATATGTTCCCCCTCATATTCATAATTTTATTAATTGATATAATTTTCTTAAAATGAGATATTGTAAACAATTTAATTGTGATTGAAAAATATCGTCTGCTTTTCTCTATCATTAATATCCACGACATCTTGCGTTCATAATTTGTCAATATGCGTTTTACCACCTGTTACTATTAGAATTAATTACATAAACGGCCATTTTCAACCAAAGAAAGTAATTTCATTTGAAACTAATAATTGAAAATGAAACTTTTGGGTTTACCAATAACATCATTAAGTATTTAGTCAGAATATTTTTTTTGCCACTACTAGAAATGACTAGTCGTCTGCAAACTTTTCAGTTTCAAAGTATTATAGAACTTAAGTGTTATTAATCTGGATATTATCTTACGTATATTATGCATTTAATAATCATTACGGAAAGTATATTTGTGGATATTTCCTGAAATTTTTGTATACAGAATAGGTTTTGTATAGTCAAATATAGTAAATACAGAAACTAGTAAAATTCACTTTGCAAACCTCCATGAATAACAAAATAGGACAGATTAAATTGGTCCTTTTTTAAAATTAGACATAAGGAAAAATAACCAGGTATTTCTGCATAAACTTTATATAAATTTTGTAAATTTGGGTTTCTTATAACAGATATTATTTTCTAAATTAAAATTTGTTTTATCATTATTTGAGACCCAACTCTGGCTATTGTGAGAATTCCAAAATAGTAAGTTTTCACTAGATTTTGGTCGGATCACTATATTATACTTGCATATAAATTTCAAAAATTTTTGCACTTGTATTCAAAAAAATCCCCAGTACTCTATGGATTTCACGCTTGCAACCTCTATTTTGGTGAATATTGTGAAACAATAGCTGATAGAGAAAATTGATATTTTCGTTTTACAATCGGAGTTGAATATGTCATGCAGTCTTTAAATTATAAACAAATTTGGTATTATATTGAGAAAATAGTTAGACTCTGCATAAGGATTTAATCTTCTATTCGATGCAACAAAGTCATTTAAATGTACAAGATGTTATGCATTGAATAGAATGACAACATATGTGTAAGTAGATAATATTATATTATTTTCAAATAAAAAGTGTGACACAGTTTTTTATGCTTTGAATAGATGAAAGTGTACAGCAATAAAACGTGAATTACAGCATCTAGCAGAGACTACTACATAGTTGTCGACCTCTAGCGGTTATCTTAATCATTATCTACATATATGCAAATCTTACATGTTAATGAGGGAAATCGAGATTGAATCATATACGCTAGCTAGAAAAACACCTTTTAATGTATCTTTCTAAAAAATAAAAAAAAATTTCAGTATGAACATTTTGAAAAAATGCTTAAATGAATATTTTAATTCGTCTTTAACATTATCACAGCTAAATTTCAATCAATTGTCAAAAAAAATTATGTGAACATAGCTTTCGCTTAATAAAACTAAATATTTTCACAAAAATTTATATTACTCTGAAGCCATCAAATTAATAAACCAGGAGAGATTTTTACATTCAACTAATTTTTTTTGCAAGAAAAAAATTACCTCTGCTTGCTTTTTAAAGTCATAGCGTGGCTTATTGAAATAACACACGGCTGAAAACTCAATCAATGCCCCAAAAACGAATAGAAGACAAATAAAAAGATACACTTCTATGGCTTTGATCGTGGATATACGAGGCAACGACCAGGAATCGCTAGCGATTAATGTAACGACTGCCAGTACAGTTGTGATTCCCAGAGAAGCACGTGCGGGAGTAGCATCTCGTTTAATCCAAAAGCTAACCCATGAGAGGCCGACACATAGAATGGACGGAATGATGGTTTGAATGAGGTAATAACCAACATGGCGCTTGAAAACCAGTGTCAAAGACAACGAAGAATATTCGCCTAGAGTTATTTTTGTAAAATATAGTTTTCTTACTTGCAATAACAAATTAAAAGTTTTCAAACTTTCTCAAAACTTTTGGAAAACTGGTGCAAAAACTTTTAAAATACAAAATTCAATATATCTCTTTCGTTATTTGAGCATTTGAAATGCTTCCAAAGCATTCAAATATGGAATATATTGACGCACATGTACATATAACAACAACTTTGAAAAGCCAAGAATTTCAGGCTCACGGGCCAAGTGTGGGTTATAGTAATTTTTTGGATATGTGTTTAAGAATTTGCAAAATCTGTAAATGACATACATTTGTTATGAAAATATAATATATAGAAGTGAGGGAAATTTGTAAACTGAATAACATTTTTTCATAGAAATGATTTGATAAAACAACATTTTAGCTATAGTACTAGAAGCTTATCTCAGTCACAGCGTGAAGGACCAATATCCAGCGTTGCCTTTATGCTATTATTTCGATTTGAATAATATTCACTTGCAACAAGGATCTGTGGTCTGCTTTTATAGTTTGATACTGAGATATAAATATGTCTGCATTGAAATGGTGATGTCTCCATGAGTTTTTAACAAAACAAGATATTCATTAATTGCAGATAATTCGAAATTGATAAACTATTTAGTTAATTAAACAGTGTTTATAAAAAAGATCTCATATAATACACAGAGTAATAGCTCGTTTTTTGCATTTCAAACAAGCCCTTCACTTCTGCTTCTTCGAAGTCAAAATGTCTGGATTTGATGTCAGTACAAAATGAAAATTTGAGCCATTTCAGCAAAGGCTGAAATGCGTGTGAATGTTGAAAATTTCTGCCAAAAATTTGCCTCTTAAATATTATGACTTACGTAAAGACGAAACATTTGGCATTGCTACATCAGACAAATGTATTATATATATCTATATATATATATATATATATATATATATATATATATTCATATTAGCAATTCATTAGCAATTCAATATTTTTCTGAAAAGGTGTCCATATACACTTATATGAGACAACGATGTAAAACAAAATTGCATTAGACATAGCAAAACCTTTGCCTGAATATTTAAAAACTTTGACTATGCCTTATAAAATACTCGTAGTGTGCTGCAAACAGAAATTTTGCGTTAGATTTAGCCTTAAAAATAGGACTTTTATAGATTTCCTGAATCCTGATAATGATAAGTTTAGTTGATTCCTAAGTGAGGTAGAAATTTTACACATCCTTAAATATTGAAAAACTGCATCTTAGGCTTGCCAACAGCAAATTTAATTGTCAAAAAAATCAAGGCAAACAAAATTTACTAAATTCAGCTATTATTTCTAAGGGTTTGATGCGCTACCTAAACTCCATAAGTTCCAAGATCGAAATTAAGACATTTTAAAAGCTCTAGTGACCAAAAGTAATAGTTTTTGGTCCTCGAATTTCACAAACTATGCGTTAACTAAACCATTCACAGTTTTAGCTATACCTACTATACCTTGTAAAATTATATCAATTTCAAGGACAACGTGGTACATGTACTACTATATAACCGATATCAACAATAAATTCACAAAAATGGGAGACTGTTGAAAAGCTACTATAAGCAAAACATATTTATGAAATATTTAAATCCTTAGCAATCTACAGTAACATGTTTCAACTGACACTAATAATCTCAAGAATAACATAGAGTATAATCATGTTTTCAATGACAAGAACATGAATGAATATGTAAGTTTATTTATACAGATATTTACTTACACTTATTTTTCTTTGAAATAATATAACACAGTATTAAAAAATGTTAACAAAAATTAGCAGTTAATCTAAAATTTTTATACAAACTTTCCATGCAAACATTTGACACTAATAATTCAAAAATAGAACGAATTTTAAGATTTAAGGTGCCATGCAAAGAACTATTAAAGGTGTTTAACTCAAGAACTTAAAGCATGTAAAGTCTTAGAACAAATTGTTTGAACATCGTTAGTTAAAGAACGTTATTTTCACATATATTCATCCCAATTTGCAAGAAATTAGCATCTTCAAAATATGATTTTTTATAAAACATTATCAATATCAGTTTCTTAGATGTTTTTCTTTGTGATTTCAAGGATATGTACATACATCTTTCATCACTCAAAGTGCACAAAAGTTTTTTAATGTCATAGCTATATTTTGAGATCATACCATGATGATAGATGGTTCTTGTTTCATTCTTCTTATGTGTAATCAGAGAAAATTGCGCAATTGATATATCTTCAATATGAATTCCTTTATCATTGGACCATCGGTATTCTACTTCATTTTTGTCATTTGCATCTAAATTGATAAGAAATATGTTATTGAAATTTAGCTAATCTTTCAAAACACTTTTTATGTTGGAATCTATAATTCATATTATTATGAAATCTTTCTTCTTTTAATAAATACTACCTAAAACCTTTTGATATTGGAGGAAATCGTTTAAATTAGTTTTTCATCTCTGCCAGATCTGTATGGAAATATTATAGGATACTTATGCTAAATAACCATTTTTCTTTCTTTCAACATAAATGACCTCATAATTGGTTGTGAAGTCTTAGTTTTATGCCTGCTGATGCTAGAAAACACAACCTCTGAGCTATCATCGTGCAAGCTGTTTTTGAGAACTTAATGAAATATATATATATATATATATATATATATATATATATATATATACTTGGGTTATATTACATTAATGTTGTCATTAAACCTTTACATACTAAACTAAATTTTTCTAAAATTTATTACTTCATCTAAGTAAACTGCATTATAGAAAAAATTAAAAGGCGGACCTTAGAAATTAAAAGGCGGACCTTAGATAATCCCTTAATTTTTATAAATATTTCTGAAATTTTTATAAATATTTCTGAAATTTTTAAATAATGATGTAGTTTTTGAATTTCAAATCTCAGTTAAGTCTGCATTGCATATATTTAAGTTATTTCCCATTTCCTTAAAACTTCCGTTAAAGTAAATTTACATTTTATTTGATGATTTATTTGATGTGGCTCATGGACCGTTAATGATATCTTTTCAGAATCGTATTCAAGATTTAACACCTCAAACTATGTATATTTGTGTATATGTAAGATAAGATGAGAGCAAGCAAAGCACATCAAAATATGTACCATACAAATTTGAGTCCAAAAAATTCGTGATTTCAATGTTGACATTTTATTCAAGTGATTTGACCAATTAAACATGTCAACCAAAAGAGAAAAGTCCAGCGGATGAGCATTAAAAAGACAACCTTATATCATAGTTGTAATCCGTTACACATTTTCAAATCCGACCTCAACTTGAACCCGAGTTTTGGAATTCGATTAAAAGTATTGTGACCGAATTTTAAAATGCAAATAATTCAGTTGTCTCCAAAAAACAATTAGAAAGTTTTGTGATAAAAGTAGGAAATGTTAAGTATGTGTATCAGGGCTTCGGAGCCCTGAGCCGGAGCCAAGGAACACAGTATTTTCTTTGGAGCCAGAGTCTGAGTAAGAGCTGGAGCAACACTTAAAAAATATATATATATGTACATATATATATATATATATTCTGTATATATATATTTATATATACATGCATATATATATACTGTACATGTATATACATATATGCATGTATATATATAATTTGCTACTAATTATATATGTACAAAATAAACGTTGCACTTTTTGCGAAAAACTTTCAAAAATTGATTTTGTAAATCACAAGAATGAAATATATGAATATTTTTCATACCTTTTTAAAATTCTTTATATTTGAAAGAAATTATAATGCGCTACAATGCGTGTTAATCTTGGTGATTATGTTGCTGATATTTATTTGGCACATTAATTCATAGATATTAGTGTTTAATGCAATGCCTGTAGCATTTCTGGAATTTATTTATAAAAGCTATCATTTTAGTTTCTTGTATGCCCTACCCACTAGTGAATCTAAGGAGAGATTATGTAATGTAGTCCCATCTACTAGCTAAATTTATTCGGATGTCTCTTTTTTAATATTTCTGAAATACCAAGAAATGCCTAAAATATTTTTGAGATGCAATTTTTGCTTCTAATTTTTGAAATCTGGGCAGTATTTGCATTATTTCTTTAGCTTTTCTTGTCAAATTATTTCCTATTTGCAGTCAAAAGTAAGTCCTGTTAAGTGATTAAGAAAATCTCCTTCATGTAATGTTTTGTCATACATATTAAGAATTTAGTCGAAAATTTTTGATATTTTTCTTAGGAATAGATATTTAAAAGTTTGTTTACACTTAGGGGAAATATTGTATTAATACACCTTAAAGCCATGAATTTAGAGCCTCTCTAACATTGAAAGAATTTTTTAAATTAAATAATTTTTAACCTGTATTCAGGGAAGCGTTTTTTAAACATGTCATTGTAGAATTCTAAGCTCAATTGAAACACTATGAATCCAAAAATAGCAGAAAAAGGTTCTTATGATAAATACAGTCCACCTAAAACTGCAAACTTATATGGTTATGTTTAATTGTCTCTCGTTCGTGTACAGGCAACATAGGTTTTCTCATACCATTGCTAATGGTTGCATAGCTACAAAATTATAACGCTTAAAACAGTTTGAAATTTATAACAATTTCTCAAAAATAAATTAATACTGAATGGTTTCGTTTAAATTTTGTCATATATTTTATGCCTATGTCTAAAGAAGTAACTACAAATATATAATTACTAGCCATTAATCCAATTTGGTTTCAATTTTACACCAAGTAAATTTCACAGTATTTTATCTTTACCTCTGAATGTAAACTAAAATTGAAATTATATGCAATTTTTTGAAGATTCCTAGCAGTTGTTTATGATTGCAGCATTTAAATTAAAAGAACCTAATTAGCAACATAAAACTATGCGAGTATGAAATTTTAAAATATGCCAATTAACCAAATTCAATAAAGTCAAAGAGCCTCAAAGAAACAACAATAATAGGGATTCTCTAACAGCACATCGTAAAATCTATGCAAATATTTCCAAAAAACAAAGTTTTTCCAAATATTTTGAAAGTTTACAAGTAGAATGCAAGTAAATGCAAAGTTTTCTTTTAACATTTTTATTGTAATTTTGATATTAAAATTTGAATTATGTAATACAATTACAACATAGACCGTAAGATGGCGTTATTCGGAACTCAAGACCGTTTTTGCGAATACCTCTGCTTCCTTCATTAATTTAGCTTTTACCCAGACTGCAATGATATTCTAAGCAGGGCGACATGATATCTGTGTTGAGGTTATTTAGTCAAAATCGAAAGTTCAATAGATTTAGTTTTCATTTAAACTTATATCAGCGGTCTTTTATGACATTACAACAGCTCGTGCTTCTTTCGATGTAACTCTCTTATAATTCAATTTTATACCATTCATGTTGATTGACAGCAAGCCAATAACGTATCAGAAGAAAACGATCAAATCAGTGCAAATGTAATCGTGGTGCTAGGAAGAGCGATAGAGACCACCTTGAATCAAATGTGCAGGTCTAAAATATCGGATACTGCCTCAATTATAGTGCTACAACAACAATCGAGGTAGACAACCAGTCGTTGACCAGTTTTGGGTCGGGTTGGGTCAACTTTATGTTAGGTTTGGGTCGGGTCGGACCAGGTCAAAAGTTATTTTTTAAATCGGGTCAATTCATGTTAGATAAATCGATAATATTCTGATTAGTTGTTGGTTCTATGTATAAACTTTACCACTGCATTAAACAGTTTCATGGTGTGTTACATGTAACTGTTTTATCGCATGCCAACCAATTCGTAGTAAAGAAATTATTTTCTGCATTCTGGTTTGGTAGTTGTGTTTGAGAACACATATAATTTTGTTTGTTTTAGTGCAGTCGGGTCAAGTTTATGAAGACGAGTCTCACTTTTCAACGAGTCGACATTTCCAAGCTCGGCTCGGCTTAGGTCGTTTATATTTTGTGTAAGTTCGGCTCGGCTTGCCACATAAAACCTTTGAATGAGGCTCGTTTTAGCTCGGTATTTTTTTAATAATATTGTGCTCAAAGAATTTTTTACATAGTTGTTCCTATTATTTAATAAGATTATAGGGAAGGCATACTGACTGCAAAAATAAGAAAAATCTCCATAATCAAATTAACAAGCAGAACTATAAACTTGCTTTTCTTAAAATAGGCTCGTTTTGGACTCGTTGTA
>CABFPE010000185.1:627827-639070 GCA_900660155.1 Hofstenia miamia
ATATATATATATATATATATATTTCGAGAAATTACACTTGCAAAAGCTTAGAAGTATTTGAAATTTGCAAATCTTACAGATTCTTGTAAAACTTGCTAAGTTTAAATAAATACGTTGCAAATTTTGGAATAATGTTTACAAAACATTGCAAATGCTAAAAATTTTGAAAAAAAACAGTTGTAGTTCGCTGTGATCATAAAGCATTTTCAGAATTATTAAAAGCTATACAATAAAACAATACTTCAGTATCTCCACCAAAATTTTTAGCCACACCTCTGATCTTATTCGGTCAACATTATTAAAACTATTAAGAATTCAATATTGAACATTTCATTTCTCGTAATTATATGCAAGAAGTCGTATTATACACATTTCCAAAAGCGTTGCAAATTTACATTAAATATCACACAGGTTTAGCAAAAATAACTTCAAATATTTAGTATGCTGTCCTTCAGTAAAATTTCAGTGTTAACACTTTTGTTTCTATGGCTTAACAGAAATATGTTGATATTTTGATTTTTTGTGTAAACTAACACTAATATGCATATATATATATATATATACAGGCGCGTACCTAGCAATTTATAAGGGGGGGTCGGATTTTTCTATTCTTTTTAAACAAAAAATGAAAAAGTTATTTTTCTAGTGATGTGTATATTAACAATCATGGTTCAGTAGGGTAACACATATAATATAAAATATGAAAATTTTATAACACCACGCACGTGGAATAACAAATATGGTTTACCATATAAAATACACTAAATGTAACAATAATATTATAAAATGTAACTTTAATTCCAAAAAGAGCATGCCATCTAAAAAGGGAGGGGAGCCGTTCGCACCCAACTACCCCCTAGGTACGCGCCAATATATACATATATATATATATATATATCCCCATATACCCAGCGTCAGCATGCCATACGATGCCTAAAATCATATATATATATATATAATGTCTTTAGAAGCATTTTGCATCTCTCAATGAAAAAATAATGATTCTAGAACGGGATAATTTAACTTCACAGTGTAGTTAATAAAAAGAATTGAGAATATCTATCAATTAATTATGCCAATGAGCTTACAACTTACTTTGACATATTGAATATTACATAGCAAATAGTAATATCCAAATATTCTAACTGCATCTTAAAGCCACAGTTTACAGATTTCATTACTAAAACTATAGCTCCCAAATTGTTAAAGATAAAACTGAATAGTTTTGTAAAGAGCAGGGTATATTGGAATTCCATTCATGACAGAGAAAATTTTAGAAATTTTTAATTTATATTGGAGGTTGGGTGTTTTAGCCATGTAAAGTAAATGGCAAATTAATAATTATATTCTTGTATATAGATTTGAATAGGGAATTTTAAAGTTTGTATAGAGATGCTCAAATGCAATTTTTTATTCCTGAAATACTGCACCACTACTATACGCTTTCACGTTGGATAAACCAAAATTGCACCTGTTATCACATTCTACCAATTAAGGTGAATATATATTTGTATTGAAATGAGATTAATGTAATCTTAAAACAGTTTTGTTATTTGATATATATTAATTCAATTCTATAAACATATATTAGTTAATTAAAGATTTCTTTGTTTGGAAATCGTCTCCATGGCAATAAACACATTGGGAATTTAAGTGCGGATTAATTTAATTAAATCCATTTTACAAATATGTTTTGGAGAATTAATCCATAAGGGTAATTTTCACGCCTCTACCATATTTGTCAATAAATTCTCCAACGCAAAAATATTTACTCAGACTACGTTTTTGAAATGTTTTTTTTTAAATATTCAAGTTTCAATATATATTTTTGTTAATAAGAGAAATTCTGAAATCTTAATTTTGTACTAGTTATTATAACAGCATACTCTTTTCAAAAATAATAAAATAAAAATTACTTCAGGCATTTAATTTTTTTAAAGAAATTTACACAAGAATAAAATTTGAAAATAAAGTTTGAATTTAAAAAAGTATGCATTTTCGTAACAACAGCAATAATAATCAACTCTTTTCAGTAGCGTACCCAGGGGGGACATGGTGGAATGTCCCCCCGTCAGGTTTCCAAATTTAATTTTGACTGGATAAATCAAAAAAAATTTTCGTAAAAAATTGAAAAATTTAAAATCAAGGATCGTGAAACTTATTTTTAGGGCCTATTTTTTAGGGAATAATGATGTCCCCCCCGTCAAAAAATCCTGGGTACGCCCCTGACTCTTTTGATCTAAGAATTTATCTTGTTTACACAAACATATTAAGTCTCATGTAAAAGTTCACTAGGGTGCAATATCGACTATTGATCACACTCGATCTTAAGATAATTTAAATCTATATAATGATTTTAAATGCCAGTTTCATATGTTGACAGAGCTTAGTCATATAGTTTAATTGAAGTGTTGGATTATACGATTAATAACATAGACTCACCTTTACCACTAGGGGATTTTTGGCTAAGAGATTTGTAATTGATCTAAGTCAAATATTCAATTTAAATCAAAATTACTCACCATATTTTTTTGCAAAATTTAAGTGTATTATGCAACCAGTGATAAAAAAGTTGCACAGGCTGTTTTTGATTAGTTAATTATATATATATATATATTTACATTTATATTGGTCATTTCTCACAGTCAAATTTTGTGACTTGATTACAAATGACCACCAAAAAAAATTGTCAACGTTACAAATGACCAACGTTGATTGCAGCTCCAAAAAATATTTTTTTTCAATTTTCGACACTTTGTTGGCATTATGTGATACAAAGAAACAGTTATGCAAGGTAAAAAATTTCAAAATTGCAAAAAAAAAATTTTGAAAAAAAACAGGTTACAAATGACTAATTGCTTACAAATGACCAATATATATGCTAAAAATTACAAATGACCAATATAAATAAAAAATGCATTACAAATGACCAATATAAATGTATATGTATATATATATATATATTTAAATAATTCTGAAAAAATACTTAGTTGAATAAAATAGTTCAATTGAAAACTTAGAATAAACAGCGTGATGGATTGATAAACTTCTACATTTTAGTTTCTCAAACTTAAGATTTGTAAACAAAAATCGAATTTAAGATCCTGAGAGATTTTTTGAATTCTTCTAAAAAAATATCATGATTTCAATTTTAGAAACGTGCATCAAACAGAGTCCAGATTTAATTGGGCCTGTATTTTACACTTATTATGAAACAAGTACTGGTGTGATTATACTTTTGAAGTTTTCCAATATTTAAATTACATTTCTCGATCATCCTAAAATCTCTATAAAAAGGTGACAATTAAGGTCTATAGAAATTATATCGAAAAGAAAATACTTCCGGAATGGAAATCACATCGAAGATAAATTTCAATGCATTGAAATAAAAAAAAAGCAAAATGGTAAACATGCATAACAATGAGCATTAAAATAAGACATTTATCATATTACTATTAAACAAAACATCTAAACACTTAAATATAACTGAATTTAGGAAATGATTAGCATTTTACAAAAATTTTGTAAGAATCAAGCATAAATTATACATACCATCCCTCTATGTTCTACAAATTGACATTCCTTAATATTTTAATTTTTTCTTTGTTTTATATGCAGCCGTAATGATGCAAATATCACAAGTTAAAAAATTGTGAATTGCTGGTATCACCCATTATTGAGTATTTCACAAATTTATAAGGCTTTTATAGCACTCTTCTGTTTTTTTTAATCAAATTATAATATTTCCGAATGTATTTTTTTGTCGATGTAACTTTTGTACGCCAAAGGAATTTAAAAAAAAATAAATGTTGTACTATGGAGATTTATAGAATTAGAAAATGCCACATATTTCAAAATGCCGCCTGCTAACCTCAGGTATAATTCTAGTTTCAATTTTGTCTTGTAATCAGTTATAATTATGGGTATATAACATCCTTAATTTCTTGATTTTATAGCTTAAACTACTTAACTATATTGTTTTCTTCTCTCATATTTAGTTTGACTCCTCCTGGTGAACTTAGAACGCTTGATGTAATTTCTTTCAGTAAATGACTAACTGGCATGCTCTCTTGTTGCATTCCTAGATGGTATATAGAAATACAACATATAGGGCACTTTGGGATGTTTTCTTTTGAGATAATTTTAGATCAGCAAGTCTTTGCATACTGCAAATTAATTTCTCTAAAATTTGTAAACTTTTGAAAATTATTAATTACATAATGATGAAGCACCTATTTTTATTACTTCAGTAACTATACTAAGCAAAATAAAATTATATCATGCATTTATATTGGTCATTTGTCACAGTCAAATGTTGTGACTTGATTACAAATGACCGCAAAAAATGTTCAACGTTACAAATATCCAACGTCGTTTGCATCTCCAAAAAATATTTTTTCAATTTTTGACACTTTGTTGGCATTATGTAATACAAAGAAACAGTTATGCTAGGGAAAAATTTTCAAAATGGCAAAAAAAAAATCAAAAATAAAAAAACAGGTTAAAATTACTAATTTTTAAAAATGACCAATATATATGGTAAAAATTACAAATGACCAATATAAATAAACAATGTATTACAAATGACCAAAATAAATAAAAAATGCATTACAAATGACCAATATAAATGTACATATATATATATATATATATATATATATATATATATATATATATATCCATTTCTTAAAATGTACTTTCCGTTTATACTTACAGCTAAGCATGGAAACTGTACACGACTGTATGTCGAAGGGGAAGTAGTGAAATTGCATGTGACATTTGCTCACCAGAGTCATTCTAAATATTTATATAAAAGTCAATGCTAAAGTGGTAGAGAAATGGAATAGGATGGGAAATTAACCCAAAGAGGCTATACATTTAGAAATATAATATTTATGTTTTATTTATAACATGTAATGAAATAAATAAATAATAATGTACATAGAGCACACATTTGCTAAGGCTAATATTAAAAATATTATAATTACAACTATTTCTAATTTATCATATAAGGTTATTTGTGAAGATTGAATGAAAAATTTTTGGATAATCTATCAAAAAGCTTTACATCTTTCGAGAAGAATTTCTGGCTTGCAGTATCGGGAAACACAAAGCAAAGAATTTCTATGAATTCATTTGGATATTAGTGATACATTGGAGGAGTTGATTCAAAGAAATTATTAAAGCTGATTTTGCAATAAATTTGTGTAAGATTCCAGTATTTTTTTTAGAAGGACTTTATCTTTGGAATTTTTTACAAAAATGTGCATACCAAGTTAACCTATATACATAGTGCATTAAGATTCAATCACACCCTGAAATATTATTGGATGTACTTTGTAAGAAAAAGCACTTGTAATTGAATTTGGCAAAATTGCTTTTTATTATTTGAATGGTATCATTTAAAGACAAAATACATTCATTATGAAAATGAGATTGAAATTAAACCTCCTTAAAATCTGAAAAAAAGGTTAATGTCATCAAGTTTTTTCATTCGATTAGCAGCTTCATAAAAAAATACACTTTAATTAAATTAAGCATGAAACTTTTCCAAATGAATCTCTGAGGAATTCCGTCAACTTACACCAGTAATAATTTTGTCTCTTCTGACGCTAATAAAAATTAAAGACTTCTTTTGCTCAAATGGGTTTATGTCAGAAAATAAAAGACACAATTCAGTATAAAGAAATGACATTTTATATTATGAATTCTTTAATAGAAAATTTTTATGAAACTCTGCTATCATTATTTATTTACGAACGTTATTCTACTATCCTGTATGAACATTTGCGAAAACTAATTAGATTAATTGTAAAGCAATAGAAACTTTGTAGAATAACACAAAAGTTACTTTCAAGTTAATAAACTTACATGACAGTGGATCCTCGATTACCTGGACTGTCTAAAATGATACTGACCGATAAAAATTTTATTTCGTTTATATCATCTTTATGGGTTGCACAGAAGAACAATTAATTGAATAGACTTTTTGTGTATTTATGTGTTACTTATTACGATTTTCATTAGAATTTTACCCTTGGTCTAGCCTGAATGTTGTTAAAGGAAAAACATCATTTTTGTATTGGGGTCTTGTGCTGGACCAAACCCCCTGTGTTCGGTGCGGATATCTTAATTCCTAGTTTCAATTATCCGGAATTTTCGATTTTCCAGACACATATTCGATGTTTCTGTCCCAAGTAGTAGTGTTTTGAATTTTTAGATTTAACCCTGCCCGTGCCCGCCTTCCGGTCAAACTAATGCGCGGTGCCCGCCCTTCCTTCCTGCCGGCGGGCCCGGGCATGACCGGAAAACACTACCAAGTAGTTCGGATAATCGAAGATGCACTATAATTATATATATATATGTATATATATATATATATATATATATACGGCCTTTGGATACAATATGTTGAAATATCTAGAAGGCGCATGATACGGGTCAAAAAATTTTTTTTGAAGAAACCTGAAACTCATACATAAGAAATTAGACCCCTAATGTAAAAAGTTTTGGATAAAATGAATTATTCCGGCTTTCCATAAAAAAAGCGCTGGCTAATATTGAGAAGTCGGAAAGTGCGGGCGTGGAAACACATCCCATAGTATCTAGAGCCCATATATATATATATATATATATATTAATACATATATATAAATACATATATATATTAATACATATATATATGTATGTATATGTATATATATTATATATATTATATAATTGAATCCGTAGAAGCTGTGCATGTTCGTAGCGATCTTCATCAATTTCCCCTTGAAAGGCACTGAATTACCTAATAAACTAAACAACTGTTTTGTAGGTGTTACAATTCGGATCTAGATCTTTGTTAATAGCTACTAAGTTCCTGGCAAGGAGAAGTGTTAATGGGTATCATATCATTCTTTGACAATCTGCATTAAGATTCCTAATACTGGGTCATCTGAGGACTTGATGCTCGCATAACACTATTTAAGTGTGTACGTGTAATGATTTGTAAAATTACCTTACTCCATATGACACTTTCCCATAGCCTGAGACCCACATTGCAACGTTCGGTGTTGGTGAATCATGTAGCTGGGAATCAAGTGCCGATGGAAAGTAGGTATCGGGTCTCCAAATTGACGGTAGTACCGGGGCCTTTGGAAATGCATATTCTTCTCTTGAACCATTGCAGATCTTATCGATAAAGTAAACACGATCATCTTGCCAATCTTGTGTAAAGTAAAAGTCCATACGAAAGCTCTAAACTTTGCAAATGTATGTTGCCCAAATAATTAAATTCTTACCATATCAGCCTCCGATATTGGCCCAATACTATATATCCATAAAGAAACGTTAATTAAAAGAGGTCCTTCTAAATAAATGGCTAACTTGTTTCATTTAAAAGGAAAATCTTTAAGGTGATAATTTAAAATGCAATTAAATTATAAATTGGTGTTGTTTAAAGAAGAGGAATAAAATTCGGTAAACACGAGTCGGGATTGACAGGTGTCATAAGAATGCGATTGCATGACAACATTAAAATTGTAATTCATTTCTTTTCTTCGTTTTTCAAATTTTAGTTGATTGCTAATGACATTTATTAAAAAACATGAAATAACCAAAAAATTATTAAAGAAAGTTTTTGAAAGCAATATTTTTAAATGTATATATATATTTTTTAATGATATTTATTCAAAATAAAATGATGTTTATATGCAATTCTTGAAGAGAACTAAAAAATATAGCAATTTTGACATAGATTATTTGAGTTGATATTAGATCTTAGTTACCGACCAGATTTGGGCGCTGTTGCAATTTTAAGACCTAGTTGGATTTGGCTCTCCAAACTGTATATAATTCTCAGGGTTTTCTATGTACATGAAGATATTACTGATAAATTTAAACATCTAAATTGTAAAGTATCATTTTATTTTAGAATGTATGCTATTGAATATTAACAAATAAACTATGTTGTAGTATGCCGTAGTATGCTATTACCCTTGGTTAGTAACAAAGTTGGAAGTGAATCGGGTCAACTCACGCAGGTCGAGTCGGGTTGAAATGTATCAGTGTGGGTTACGGGTCGGGTCAGAAATTTCAGTTTTGAAGAAGTTTTCGTTAAGCTTAGTTTAGTTATTTTCTGTTAATTGATTTTATTCTTCGCTTTAGGATTTTGGACGAAAAGTGCTGCACGTTTTGACCTTTTTGCGGGCTGAGGGTCGGGTTAAATTGTAGAACGCGGGTTGCAGATCGGGTCAAATTGTAGAACGCGGGTTGCAGGTCGGATCGGGTTACAAAATCCTGATCCGCTTTCAACTTTACTTTGGTAAAGAAATTTAGAAATCAGTATTTTTCTTGGCCCTCATTCACCAAGATATTTTTGTTTTGTTTGCATTGGTGACAAAAGTTTTCGGGCTGCTTTGCAACCATATACCATATATTTGTTTAGAATTCTGTAAATCACGCACCAAATATCCATTGCTTTAACCACTTGATGTCAAATGTGGGAATTTCTGAAAAGCGGTCAATTTTGCTTGGGAGTTGTCCGTTTTGCTAATGCCCCAATTCGACAGGTTCTTTTATAATGTGAAATAATTGAAGATAATTGAAGAAATTAACATATAATTTTCTGTGAAATTTCTTCCAGGAATTTTTGGAGCGAATAGTCGTAAAATACATTTTGCGCTGAATAATGACAAAAGTACTCTACAATTATTAGAAATGTTAAGTTTAGACCAAGATGTTAACAGGTACATTGAGAAATTAAGCATTCACACTTTCAAATTACCTGCAACAACGAAGAGGACAACAAAAATGTGAACAACATCAGTCCAAACTACTATTCACAAGGCTGTACATAGGTCAAAATAATTGACTGCTTGAAGCAATATAATTCGTAAAATTCGCTAATTTTTTGTTTCAAATGTAATTCGCTAAAATACTTAAATGTATATGTACAACGACATACAATATACAAATCTACATCTCAAACATTTAATTCAAATATGCTAATATGTTCTGTACAATTACATTTAATTTACTTTGGTTTAGTTCCGACTTCATATTAATTAGGTTGTGTTTTAATGCTCAATAAATTTGCCTTTTTTTACTTTTTAATTTTTTTTGGAAGAGAACATTATTTCGAACACTCAATAATTTGTTAACATTCGCGAATTTTTAAACCGGTTACAATCAGAAATGCATTGGAAAATACCAATTTATAAAAACTAATTGAAAGCTACAAGCAACTACAGTTAATAAAATTCTACAGTCCTTGCGTATTCATGGAATAAAAAAGTTTATGCGGTAGAAATACTTCACAATTTTATCAAATGAAAAGGGACCAGGAAAGCTAAAACGCAAACTTTTATATCATGGAGAAGTGGTGCTCAAATAGGTCTTGCCATATTCTTTTTTTGGGTGCTATATATCGAGTTTTGAGTTTTTTCAATTGTGTAATAATTAAGCAATGACTACCTGCAAATTACTAATCAATCACGCCCCTGATCGACTCCTATTCCTTAAGGCATGAGTAAACCAACTGTAATCAATAGGGCCAATCTTGTCTATGGTTGTGGCGTTTCATTAGGGTGATCCAAATTCAATACGTTAACAACACCGTTAACAAATGGTGTTTTACGTTAATATGACAGTAAACCAAAGCGTTAACTTACACTCAAAATAAATTCGCTAAAGATGAAGTTTACTTTAAAGACGTGTTTTTTCCTCAAATGTTCTTACAAATAACTTTGACACATTTAGGTTCTGCACATTTCTTCAAATATATCTATTCAAATAAATTTATTAAGCGTATGCAGACATGTAAAGCTAGAATTGTTGTTTACGGTTGCATTTTCACTTGTTAACGTATTGAATTTGGATCACTTGCCTACTTAAGTAGCATTTCCATAGATGATATATACTGGCAGTTAGGTTTTTCAATTGATTCGGGGCTCTAAATTGTTAACTACTTTCATCAAAGTATGAAATTAATGCATATTTGTAAGAAACTCAATGGTAACAATGGTAACAAATACGTTTACTTTGTCACCAGCCTTTATTAACACTTTGAGAACTGTTTCTTGACAGTAACAGCTTAGTGACTGGTCCGTACCAACTGGTGACAGTTGTAATTTTGTATATATGATCTTTATAAAATGCACTGTTCACTAAAGCCTTTTGCTTAACTATTGTTCTAAACATACGATAAGTGCAAATTTGCTCACCGTCGAACTTGGTGTCGTTTACAACTTCCGTCAAAAGCTACAGAATGATATGCTGCTCTTTACTAAGCAATGTTCCACGTTATTTGGAAATCAATGTTAAAGATTCTTGAAAATGGATTGTTTTTGATTTAGTGATCATTTTAGATATAATGAGAAGCTTATCATATCAATGCAGTCTAGATATTCAGCGGGTTTTGAGAAAAATATAGATGACATTTTTCAGAGCAAAACTTACGGGCGTTTAAGTGAGGTCGAATTCTGTAATCATAGTCGGTCTGGAAGTAATTGAGAGTACCTGTGCTGGAACTTAGGCATTTCTCTTCCCTAAAAAGAAACAGTTATTTTAAAATCAATTATTTAAAATAAATGAATTAAGGCTTTAATCAAGTCCTGTGTTCATAGCTATATATATATATATACAGGGTAGGGCAAAAGTAACCTTACCCAAATCATTAGTAAATATTAGCACTAGGTTTCAACTAGAATAGATATTTTGTTTATCTAGGCTAATTGTATTCCATCGTCTAAGAGCGTCATTTCATTTTACAATCATAGATGGTTTATTAATCGAATATTTTAATAACTGCGTATTGATTAAATTGAGTTGCAATGCTGAAAGAATAAATTTAAGCAAACCTTTCCAAATGCACATGTACCTTCAAGATAGTCTGAACTTGCTAAAAAGTTACATGAGAAGGAACGTCTCATGAGGTTAAATAGAGTGGCAGGCCTTTATCTGCATGTAGCATTGACAACCAAGAAAATGTACGAGTTTTCTATGATGAAAATGGGAGACACTTCGAGAATCATTTGTAATGTTTTTCTCATGTACTGTGTATTGAAACTTTTCATTAAGAATTGTTCAAATTTGTTACAGAACACCTTTCTCATATATTGTGAATTTAAACTTTCTATTAAGAATTCTGTTTGGGTAAGGATACTTTTGCCAAACTCTGTGTGTATATATATATATATATATATATATATATAGTGATCATAAAGCATATAGGTGTATAATAAATATTTTCAACATTGTAT
>CABFPE010000185.1:726545-738719 GCA_900660155.1 Hofstenia miamia
AAGATGGAGCAACCCCTCATACCTCAAAATTTAAAAAGAATTTTTTACCAATTATAATATTCAAGTTATGCAATGACGACCGAATTCGTCATCCTAGTACCCATAGAGAACCTGTGGCAGATTCTGAAGGATTTTGTCGAGAAAAAATCCCACAAATCTGAAAGAATTAAAGAGTTATATTCTTGAATCGCAACACCAAATAACTCAAGAAGTTAGAGTACGCTTAATGGATTCAGTTTCAAGACATTTAATTGCGTGTCACGCTTTGCATGACAAACTTGTCAAATAACTTTGTCACCAGGTTACAAGCTGAGACAATTATATTTTCAAATATATTTTATAAGCCTCCATTTGTCTTTCGTTTGTTACCGAAAATGTGTTTATAATGTTGCCACTTTTTACTTGAGCTATACGTCAATACTATGATGAAGTTTAATCAAACAGTGTAAAAATGACATATACAAAATTATGTTTTCATGTTTATTTGCTGTGAGACTAAAATAGCTAATATTTTGTATATTTCTACTGTTTTTTCTCCTCAACATTTTCTAATGTTTCTGTTAAAATAAGAAAATTACCTTCAATCAGACTTGTCAACGAGCCGAGCTTCTAACGGGCCGAGCCGAGCCGAGCCGAACCAAGCTTGAGCATAGTATTTGATATACAGTGAGCCCAAAACGAGCGTATTTTAGGCAAAGCAAGTTTATATTTCTGCTTGTTAATTTGATTATGGAGATTTTTCCTATTTTTTGCAGTCAGTATGCCTTTCCTATAATCTTATTTAAGAAATGTTTATTAAATAATAGGAAGAGCTATGTAAAAAATTCTTTGAGCACAATATTTTTAAAAAATACCGAGGTAAAACGAGCCTCATTCAAAGATTTTGTGTGGCGAGCTGAGCCGAGCCGAACTTACACAAAATTTAAACGAGCCGAGCTAGGGAATGTCGGGTGGTTGACAAGTCTGCCTTCAATTCATAGGAGCATAAATTTATTGATGCTTTAAAAATTCTTTGAAATTAAGATTTTCTTCAATATATTTCTCTGGGTAATTATAAATGGAACATAAATTCGTTATTGTATAAATAAAAGGTAAACATTCTAAAAAATTGAGACAATTTTGTTACAATCTACACAAAAATAATAGCTTTGGACTAAAAACTGGCTAAACCAATTAATTAAGAAAGTTGATAAAATGCTAAATCGGGAATTAGTTTTGTGTTTATATTAATTATAAAGTGTAAACAACTAAGAGAAATTACATAATGAAACTGAATTTGACAAAATGGTAGGATTGACAATATACGTGTTAAAAACAAATGCCTTCCAATGGATGATATAAAAATTAACCTGCCGGTGTGTTTGGTAGAACGGAGGGAACGAAATATGGGGAGACGCGTTTCTTCTTGATCACCTTTTCATTAGTTTCAATGATTCTATCCATATCTACGAAACCCATTCCCATAGCAACACCACTGCTATTGCTTCTTTCATTGCTGGTAGGATCAAAAGCTGCATCCTTAAATGCATAAATTGAAAAAAATACATAAATTGAAAAAAATGCATAAATTGAAAAAATACATAAATTGAAAAAAATGCATAAATTGAAAAAAATACATAAATTGAAAAAAATGCATAAATTGAAAAATATACATAAATTGAAAAAAATGCATAAATTGAAAAATATACATAAATTGTTCAACTTAGAGAAATGATAGTCATGTACATTTGGGAACCTATGTTCCTTGTTCAAGAAAAATTTTTCGAAATTTTCCTAACAAATCAAATAAGCAAAAATAATTTCGTGTATAAATAATGGCTTGACTAAAGCGATGAATGTTTTATCAAATAGGTTTACTTACCAGAAAGTACAAACTCTTGGCGAAAATATTTAACTTTTTAGCGTTCTGTAAATATTTTGTTTTTTTTTTGTTTTTATTTGTTTTTAGTTTATTTTAATTAATTGTTGTAGTATATTTAGCCTTTGTGTAATTCATGTTTGTATATATATATATCATTTGTAAATATTGTGTATATATGTATATATTCATGTATGTGCATACAGAGTTAAATAAAGCTATTAAATAATAATAATAATAATAATAAGAACATATATACCAGTGATGCATATACATTTATATTCAAAATTTATAGCATAATTTAATTTAAATACAATTTATATTCGATAAATTAAAGTAATAATAACTTGAGCTATTCTGAATAATTTATATTAATTTAAATGATCTTTCAAGCACATCAAAACTTTTATGGATTCAATTTACCTCCCCCCTTCCCCTATTTAATGAAACCGCAATGGAGGTTACAAAAGCAATAGATTGAAAGCTGCCTGACTACCACAAGATGGAACGGTCAGGTGGAACACTGTATCAAGGTTTTCATGAAGAAAATTCCACAGTCTTCCAACATTGCGAAGTACTATGCCCTAAATGGGACAGTATTGAAGCAGATGCGCAAGATTCCTAAGCACATCACAGAACTCGGAAAATTGTCCCAAGTGTGGGGACAATACAAACCTATTTGCCAGCACTGATGAATTATCTGGTCCGTGACTTTGAAAAAGTATTTATTTCGCAAATACTATCTTTTTATTGAATACATGCAAAAATTCAAGAAATGCTTCGAAGCCAAATGAAATGAAAAGGGCATGGGATTTCTAAATTCACTGGGTGCTCAATGAAACGAGCCAAGAAATCGAAGAGGTAGTAGACACTAACGATGATGATGACAGCGTTCTCCAGAGCCCATTCTGTACCTCCGAAGCGGTCGTAGCTGATACTGAGTGCTAAACTTGAGAAATTCAAGGATGAAAAGAATGAAGTGTCAGCATCAAAAATAGAAACTCTCAGAGAGATTAGACCTCTTAAGAATAGATTTGTAATCTACGAAAAACGAATTGAAATTTCCATTTGTAAATGGTTATTTAAATCCCCGAATTTAAATTAATCATTTATATTCCAAGCCATAATTTAAATTATAATTTATAATTTAAATTAATAAAAATGTGATTTGGAACATAAATTCCACGTATCATATTTGCAAGGGACATAAAACTTCCCGAGGGTTTCAAATAGCAAGCAGTTCAATGGTGTTCTCAATTTTAAAGTAGAAAGCTTAGTGTGAGAGTCAATTTTTATTGAATTAATACAATACATTGGAACTAGATTTGCATTTTCACTAACGTAATTTCAATTGGATAAGAACGACATTACCAATGCAAAATTTCAGTTATCAAAACACATTTTAAGATCTGTAAAACTTAAAAATCTGGAATTTTCGAAATAGGTCAACAGATCATTTGAAATTCGGCAATTTTATTCCCAACAAACTAGAAAAGTGAATAAACTGAACTTTATAAATTTATTGGAAGATTGCTTACAAACATGGTTAACAATTTTTTTTACTAAAAAACGTTTTACAACAACGTTTCTTGCGTCTTAGCAAAACTACTTCAATGAATTAAAATTCTTTATCCAAGGCAATTGATAATTTTCAACTAAGCATCATTGAATCAATATATATAGAATTAAAGGAACCAAGCTTAAACAAAAAAGATGAATATAAATACAAACTAAATTTACCGAAAATATTATAAAAAAATATATAAAAATATGTAATTTGATGAATATTTTGTAAATTTTATAGTGGGAAATTTTTTGAAAATGGCAGCAGCATGCCGAAACATGTTAAAATAAATGATGCGTTTCTTTTTAAATTCATATATAAACTCAAGAATTTTGAACTAACATTTTGCTGAAAGGAATTAAATTGTGATAACTTATTAACAGAACGCAATTTTTGATAGTTTTTCTGCAGGAAGGTCATTACAAAAGTCCGAATGGGCAAATCCGAAAAACAATAAAAGAATTAATACGTAACTAACATTTCTTGATGCTCGTATCTCTGTATGCCTATTTTGTTGACTAGTTTTAATGAATGTTTTTTAGACTGTGCTAGGCAAATATTAGCAAAACCAATTAAATATTACTCATATTTTCTGCAAAAGCTTGCATAATTAAGTGACTTTAATGTCAAAAATTTTTTTTCATATAATCAATAAAAGACGATTTGCAACGGTTTCTTCGTCAATACTTGGACAAGCAAATTTCTGGCAGTGAGTTTTTTTAAAGTGTATTTTCAGTTCAATTTAACACTGAATAAGTGGATTCTGACATCATTTCATCATTAAATTCACACAAAAATTTCAAGCTGCTATACATAAGGTGTTAATGTCGACTGAAAATAGGTTAAAAATACCATACCCTTAAAGCACTTTCCGCTGCCTGTAATGCCATAGATCCTCCAAAACTTAAATAGCTCAATGTTTACACTGGGAGCGTAATGACTAATTATGAAAGGAATGAAAGACGAAATATCAAAAGTGATTTTATCACGTCTTACATCTCAATTGTGGAAATATGCCTGATAGCAAACCCGCCCAAAATTGATGGACGGCGGCTCCCAAGGGGCTAACCACTCCAAGACCGGTGATCACAACACGGGGCATCAAATGCACATGCTAAAGCACAAAACCGCATTAAACCAAACTTTTCAATAGTTCAAGCAGAAAGAATCTAAATGTTATCTTTCGTAGATAAGCGCGGACCTCAGATATGCATATTTTGAATTACTAATTTTGCAAATGTTTACAGCTTATTAATGAATTATAATATTTCGCAATCGAGTGCTCAATTAGTACAAATTCAGCTGTAAACAGTTTGTGAAAGACGATCAATTAATAAAACTAATGAAATCAAAAGAATGCGTAATTGAGCTTATCAATTGCGCTAATACTGCTGTAAACACTTGAAAGACGATCATATTTCCACAATTGAGATGAAAGACGTGATGAAACCACTTTTGATATTTCGTCTTTCATTCCTTTCATAATTAGTCATTACGCTAGTGTAAACATTGAATCAATTATATTCATTCGAAACTAGGCATGCAACAGGAAAGGATCACGCCCCAATTGCTTGAAAAAGTTAAAGAACAAACGTTTACGTGGGATGTCTCTAATCCCAAATGTTTTGAATTATAAAATTCAATTGGGATTAGTCAGCTGTAAACGTTGTATCAATAACAAATAAAAGTGTGATAAACAAGTTCAATTGAGACGCTGTAAACAGCGTATCAACAACAATGCATTCTTATCAATTTAGAGGTATTATAATTCCTTGATAAGCTGTAAACCCACCTTAAGAAGGCGTATTAATACCCTGAAATTTAGGTGACCTGTTAAACCTACTCGAGGTTATTGAAAATAGAGTCAGCAAAAGAATCGTTGATAATGAGCTCGAAAATGGTCAGCTGCGAAACGTTCTTGATGAGGTGAGAAACATAGCGATGGTTACAGTCGCTAATACACAAAAGGAAGCCGCCCAGGATAATGAAGCCTTATCTAAACGCCTATTTTGGGGAGACCAGTTTTCTAGACGCGGCAACACTTATGAAGAAGACGAAAGCACCAATGGAGAAGGTCGAGAACAATCATTAATTGAGCCTCGATTTTTGGAGTACAGAAGTAAGATTGCCTAATTTTCAAATTTAAAATTACTTCATGCAGAATATTTCAAAACATTTATAATTATTTGTTAAGAAACATCAATTGTAAAAACACTGTTCTTGTGTTTTGACGGTTACAAAAATTTTTTCTAATGATCTTACTCATATTTAACAAATACATATTTTTTGCAAAAAATAGCAAATTTGTTCGTCACATTAGGTAATAATTTATTTATAAATTTGTTTAATATATTTTACACATTCCAATCCAAATTATTGCAAATCAAAGCATAGCTTAGATCCTATTTAGATAAGCATAACGAAGATCACCCATATAATTCAAAACTGAAAATTCATTGAAAAAATTTTTTAAGAAATTTAAATATTTGCACAATTTATATATATATATATATATATATATATATGTATATGTATTATTGTTCACAAGCTCCTCTTTGAGAAGATTTGTTTAATAATTAATAAATATATCTGTAAATTGAATTGCACTGGATATGTATCCTTGCTGACAATGCTCTAAAAACATATTGAATTATTTCCATAGCATATATTCAAGTAAATATAAGTTTCAAAGCCCATGGAATCAGAGAGTAACTTTAGCTGTTTCTTGATATCTAGATAGATTTTAAAACCCATTGAAGTGATTAGAGCTTGCAAGAATCAAAGAGGACAGTGTCTCTACGCATTTTAGAATGAAAATGAATGAGGAGATTCTTCTCCTCGTAGTGTTCTCTTTAATAACTCCCTTGCTGGAAAACTGTCGTTGCCTAAATTCATTCATATTGCCATTCTTCTCTATACTTCTCCCTGTTAGTGGCCTTCTCATGCCTTGTTTCACTCCATGAAACGGTTCAAATAGATTACTCCTTTATCATACAAAAATTCACTGCTCAAGTTCTCCACTCTCCCCCTCTCACCCCACTTTCCTGCGATCTCCCCCTGTTCCATCGTTTACTGACTCGCAAGTTGGATCTTGGTATGGTCACGTTCTCTGCTTGTCGTGGCAAGAAGCATCGCGTCATTCACTCAAAATAGCTTAGAATTGTGAAGGATTAAACACAAGCCAACACTTCATCCATAAACAGAATTTTCTTCAAACAGGCAAACAGCCTACAAGTGTACATAGAAGAAATTCTTCTCTGAATAGTTGGATCCTCAATACCTTTCTTACTGCAATGTAATGAGTTGATCTTAGCTATAACATGTTTTGATTAAGATAGTAGAAAGAGTATAGTTTGAAATTTAATGGAAAAAAAATTTAGTATTGATGGTAGACATTTAACAACGTAGTTGCTAGGCAGATGCATGAAATCTGATATATATATATATATATATATATATATATANTTAGGTAAACAAGCGCGGACCTCAGATATGCATATTTTGAATTACTAATTTTGCAAATGTTTACAGCTTATTAATGAAATATAATATTTCGCAATCGAGTGCTCAATTAGTACAAATTCAGCTGTAAACAGTTTGTGAAAGACGATCAATTAATAAAACTAATGAAATCAAAAGAATGCGTAATTGAGCTTATCAATTGCGCTAATACTGCTGTAAACACTTGAAAGACGATCATATTTCCACAATTGAGATGAAAGACGTGATGAAACCACTTTTGATATTTCGTCTTTCATTCCTTTCATAATTAGTAATTGCACTAGTGTAAACATTGAATCAATTATATTCATTCGAAACTAGGCATGCAACAGGAAAGGATCACGACCCATTTGCTTGAAAAAGTAAAGAAAAACGTTTCTGTGGGATGTCTCTAATCCCAAATGTTTTGAATTATAAAATTCAATTGGGATTAGTCAGCTGTAAACGTTGTATCAATAACAAATAAAAGTGTGATAAACAAGTTCAATTGAGAGGCTGTAAACAGCGTATCAACAAAAATGCATTCTTCTCAATTTAGAGGTATTATAATTCATTGATAAGCTGTAAACCCAGTTTAACTGAACCTTCAAGTTGATTTAAGTCAAGGCGCGATAGAGAACTTCAAATGACTGAATAAAAAACTTCTATTGTAAGAAATGTTTTCTATCGAAAATTTCGATTACGAAATGCATTCATGAAAAAAGAAAAAAATTCAATTAACGTTTCAAAAAAGCGAAACTATTTGCAGATTCACAACTTGGAGAACCTGAAGTTAATATTCAGGGCCTTTTAGAAATTTTAGCGCCTGGGGAAAATTTTGGGAACGAAATTCTGGAGTGGCTTAGTTCCACCGAAGTAGAGCTTGGGCACGCCATAATAAACGATGCGGAAATTCACTCTGAGCCGGACGATCTCGGAACAGAAGAAATTGAATCGGAAATCGAAGTCGAGCTTGTAGAAATTGTTAAGCCAAAAATTTGCCATTCTCGTGGATTCAATTCTATATTTTTGGCTATGGAATGGCTGCCAGAACAACCTGAAGCGTCGCCTTATAATGTACGAGTAAATGACTTCTCTTAAAACACTTGCTGTTGAAAAGTGAACGCTAGTGATAGTGGAACCAAAACAACTATTTTTAAAAAACTGTCTAAAATAACTCAATTTTGAAAGTTTACATTCAGTTATTTCTTCATTCGATTTAACGTCGAAATCGATTTTACGTCACATTTTATTAAATCTCCGCCCAAAAGTCATGTTAAATCGAGAGTGTACTGTACATCTATAATGGACACAAACAGGGGCCTACCCAGGATTTTCTTACGGCGGGGGACATCATTGTTATTACCTAAAAAATGCATTTCACGATCATAGATTTTAAATTTTTCAATTTTTTACGAAAATTTTTTTGATTTATACAGCCAAATGTAAATTTGGGAAACCTGACGGGGGGACATTCCACCATGTCCTCCCCTGGTTACGCCACTGGACACAAAAGGATTTTATCAAAACATTTGCTATCAACCATCGCATTAATAACTAAAATTCTCTAAGTTACTTATAATCAAATTGACCTGAGGTAGACAATGGCGAATGAAAGTTTTAATAGAAATGGTTATCTTACTCACATAGGGATCCTTACAAATGTCATTGATAATGTTTTGAATATGAGTTTCTTTTTAGTTAGATTTGAAAGCAATGAAGAAAAATATTGTGTTTCAATCTTGAAGAGAACCTAACACGGTTAGATTGAGTTAAAATGAGTAGTAAATAAAACCAGTGGCGTACCCAGGGAGAGGGACATGGTGGAATGCCCCCCCCGTCAGGTTTGCAAATTTAATGTCAGGTTTGCAAATTTAATTTTGACTAAATAAATCAAAAAAATTTTCATAAAAAATTGAACAATTAAAAATCTAGGATCGTGAAATGCATTTTTAGAGTCTATTTTTTCAATATTTCCCCCGCATTAGGGAATAACAATGATGNAGACAATGGCGAATGAAAGTTTTAATAGAAATGGTTATCTTACTCACATAGGGATCCTTACAAATGTCATTGATAATGTTTTGAATATGAGTTTCTTTTTAGTTAGATTTGAAAGCAATGAAGAAAAATATTGTGTTTCAATCTTGAAGAGAACCTAACACGGTTAGATTGAGTTAAAATGAGTAGTAAATAAAACCAGTGGCGTACCCAGGGAGAGGGACATGGTGGAATGCCCCCCCCGTCAGGTTTGCAAATTTAATTTTGACTAAATAAATCAAAAAAATTTTCATAAAAAATTGAACAATTAAAAATCTAGGATCGTGAAATGCATTTTTAGAGTCTATTTTTTCAATATTTCCCCCGCATTAGGGAATAACAATGATGTCCCCCCCCCCGTCAGAAAATCCTGAGTACGCCCCTGAATAGAAACAGTTTTGCCAAATGAATAACTGGAAACGCTTATACATAAAATTTTCCCATACGTCAGTTGGTTTTCTGGCTGTATATGAATATAAAATGTAAATTTGGTAATCTTAGAGTGCACTAACTGTTAACTGTTTAAACTAAATCTTTATCAATATTACTTGGAATTTGCTAACTTACTTATAATTACTTTTCATTAAAACCTAAATAGTTTGAATGTGAATTGGGGAATGCAGTGGTGGGAAAAATTTGATTTAAAATAATTTAAATTTTATTATAGAAATTTCAATTTTACCCAGATAATCTTCCAGGGTTGTAAATATTAGAAATCCTTTTAATACAACTTTTTTTGAAATGCAATAATTGAATCAATTTTAATTAAACTGAAGATTAAAAACATGCAAAACAGCATTTCAGAGCTTGCCAATTCATTCCAATATCAGGGCTTCAAAACAATTAGAATACACTCCTTTTATCTCTTTTAGTGTACTTGATTTAAATCAATAATTGAACTAATAATATGCCTTGATTTAAATCACGATTTAAATCCGATTTTAATAAATGATTTAAATCGAGTGATTTAAATCGACCAACACTGAACAAGAATAAAAATTTAGCTTTGTTACTGGCTATAAAATTATCAGGATATTTAATTAAATTAAGTTAACTCGTCAATGGCCATGTACTCATAAGAGTATACATTGAAAATTTATTTAAAACTGATATCATAAACTCATAATTAGCCGTGGAATTGATCTGTGTATTAACTCATTCAATTGCTACTGCTTCAAAACAATGCTATGTAAAAATATCTTTTCTCCAAAACAATTCTTTCACAAACTTCGAGTGCGTCATGCCTAAGGGAAGAGCATCAAAGGGGTGTAGCACAGAGTTGCAAACGAGCCGGTTTTTTCTGCCGGGGCCCGGCCCGCATCAACAGGAAAAAATCAGGACCGGGCGACAAAATTTATCGTTTTATACATTTTTCTTGAATGTTCTACATGTACATGTATTCAAAATGCATTATTATTATATTTCACTTGAGATCTCATTTCATCTACATATTTAGTAAGTATTCTTTATTCAAGTTATTCATTCAAACAGACATGATAAATTTCGGCCCGGGTCCAGTTCCAACTTTGGTGAACCATATGTAATATATTTAAATGTATACTTTCAAATTATGAATGCAGTTGTGAGTGTACATTGTCAACTCTAGTATTGATGTAGACTACATTTGGCATACATTTGATAATTTGTGCTTCCAAATATAGGCTGTTTTCTATGTGTACATTTTAAGTACATGGATCTTGAATCAAATAAAATATTTTTTCTGGAAATTATTTTTTGAGTTTTTCATGATTGGAAATAATCAAATTTAATTTATAGATGCATTAAATTGTACGTTTTTTTGCAATATATGCATTGTATGTATAAATTGCTTAGAAACAAAAAAGCAACTATAATTCGCGGGTAAATATAAATGCTTTATAACCATTTGACTGATGTACATCTTGCAAAAAACTCTCCATTAGTAAAATTGGAATATTATATGAACATTTAATTTTCTAAATTTATAACTGAGGTTTAATAACTTGTCAAAATTAGACAAATTGTATCAAAGCATATACTCAAAATTGGCAATTCCTGAAGAAATAGTAATAGGAATGTACACTTAAATTCACTTTAAAGAAGTTTTTTGTTTAAATAATGTACCATTGTAAAAATAAATGCGAAATGACACACTTGATTTTGTTCAAAAAATACATTCGTTTAAAAAAAAATTTCAATAGCAAAACTAGTCTTTTATATTTAAGACGAGGTTTGGAATGTAAGCACCATACAAACTGCGATTAAATGTAACTGGTTTCTAAAAAACGCCATCGTATATAGAACAGAAACGGTAGAAACGAGTGAACGTAAAGACAACTTAATGTCTAATCTTACATTCCCCTCTTTCTTCTTTGGATTTGATGTTACAAACAATTGCAACACGAATACCAGCGTAGAAGCAACATGCTTGCTGTTGAACCCACTTAATCAAATAGATTTAACAATGATTTACACTATATATGGCAGAATTGTCAACGAGCCGACATTTCCAAGCTCGGCTCGGCTCGTTTAAATTTTGTGTAAGTTCGGCTCGGCTCACCACATAAAATCTCTGAATGAGGCTCATTTTAGCTCGGTATTTTTTTAAAAATATTGTGCTCAAAGAATTTTTTACATAGCTCTTCCTATTATTAAATAAAAATTTCTTAAATAAGATCATAGGAAAGGCATACTGACTGCAAAAAATAAGAAAAATCTATATAATCAAATTAACAAGCAAAACTATGAACTTGCTTTGCATAAAATAGGCTCGTTTGGGCTCGTTGTATATCAAATACTGTGATTAAGCTCGGCTCGGGTCGTTGAAAAGTCTGTTATATGGTATAAAATGGTGATTGACGGCATACAATAAATAACACTCTTAACTCAGACAATTCAATTATTAAGAAATGGATAATTTTATACAGAAATTCAATATATTCAGGAATGGAGAACTTTAGGTGCTAGATTCCCAAGTTCTTCCTGAATTTAATCTGGAATCAACATTCGAGTAACTGTCAGGTATCTAAAAGAAAATGAAAACATATTCAATTGAGAATAATAATTATAAAAGCATGGTAATGCCTAACGGAATGGATGAATCCGAAGTCATTGTATTAAGAAAGCCTAATTGGATTTAAAGTTTCCATATCTCGTCTTTCAGTTACTTACAAATATATTAGAGATAAACAACTTCCACTAGCTTAACCCTATTCCAGTTGGGCTTTTTTATGTACGTTAAACAGTTGGGGGG
>CABFPE010000185.1:772218-783174 GCA_900660155.1 Hofstenia miamia
GTACACTAATTAAAAGCTATTAGCAAGCTGTCAGCCAGTTACCCCCAGAACTGTCAAAAAGCACTTTGCGAGTTATCGCAACCTGTCAGAATTTCATTAGTCATCTGTCAATCAAACGCTGAGTCACTAAAAACACCCCCTCGATATTGCAGAGGTCAAAATGTCAGTTTGTGACCAGGGATCTTGACTTATATTACTACTTAAATGTATGCATTTAGCAATTGAATGTGTAGCAAATAATTGCAACAAATTGACAACGTACTTTAATATGCATAAGTTACTTATAAATGAAAGGAAAACAGAATTTTGTATTTTGCAGCCCTCTATGACAAGCTAAATTTTGAATCACACATTAATGCAATAGTCCGAAAATTGGCAATAGGTATAAGAAGTATGTCAATGATAGTAAAACAACTACCTGCCTGTGCAATAATTCATTTATAATGATTATGCAAATATATTATTTACTGATCTAAAAGATGTTTTATATAGAAAACTTGATATTCAATTAAAATGGGCACTAAATGTTTCAAAGATAAATTCTTTCAGAGCTAGGCAGTGTAATTCTAGGTCTATCCTTTTCCCAAGACAGCTAATCATATTTAACACACTGTTAACATTTTTCAAGCTCATCAAGAAATTACCACCTTATAATATTATTTCAATGCCTGGATTTATTCATAAGCATAATTCCAGATCAAAGCACTATACCTGCATTAAGTATAGAAAAAAGGTTTTGCAAAAATCATTCATTAATACCGCTATTCGAACTTGGAACTCATTACCTAGAGATAAGGAACATGGAAAAATTGCAAGCTTTTAAGCAGCACATTAATATTTTCCTTAAGCAAAAGTAAATCTCTGGTAAAACATGGCTAGGATAGGATACAAGTTCTACAATAATGATTATACACATTGTACTTGAAACCCTGATAGAACTTTATCCCTATCCTGGTAGATTCATTGTTAAAGAACCTTATCCTATTGTATGTGTTTGTATGTATGTATGTATATTTAACGACGCTATTCAGATAAATTACAAGTTTGTAATTGTTAATATTTATCTAAATAAAGAATATCTTATCTTATCTTACTTATAAAATTTTATCGAAGGCAATTGATAATTTTCAACTAAGAATCATTGAATCATTTTATATAGAATTAAAGGAACAAAGATTAAACAAAAAAGATGAATATAAATAAAAACTAAAATTTCCGAAAATAATATAAAAAATGTGAGTTGATGAATATTTTGTAAATTTTATAGTGGGAAACATTTTGACAATAGCAGCAGCATGCCGAAACATGTTAAATAAATGATGCGTTTCTTTTTAAATTGATATATAAACTCAAGAATTTTGAATTTTTAACGTTGACATTTCTAGCCTTTTTATATGCAGCAAAATTACTGACTTTGAGAAATTTTAAAATTTCTAAATTCGATAATTTTTTTACAAGTTTAGGTTATCCAAATCTTGTAATGTGGAGATTTCTTTGAATTGTTTTTATAGATTGAACTAATCATAACTTTTTCTGGCCAAAATTTGTTGATAAAATTAAAAAATTTGTCAATAAGAATTCTAAACAATTTTATGGCTCAACGCACCAAGGTACTCATATGTTCTTGGTATCATACGTCATTAAAAGGTTATATACTGCTTCTCCAAAGAAATTATTAGATGACTTTTGCTTCATTTCTAATTTTATATCTCCAAGTTTTACATAAAGAAATTACTTTTATGCACCTATCTACACAGGATGTCAGGTGCCGGTAGTTTTGGAACTAAAGGACTTCATTTCTAGCCTCGAAGATGACTTGATTTTAAATCAAGTTCAAGATTGTTTTGATGTTAGCATTAGGGAATTACCTGATGAATTTGATGTTGCCTAATATACATTCCTGTGGAAAACAAAGCCTTGATATTGATAATTTTCCCCATTTTTTATATTATTCTATAGTGTTTATTTGACTAGTCATATTTGTAAATTGAAACCTTGCTGCATCTGTTCACATAGAAGAATGCATGGACAATTGTGCACATTATTCCAAGGTTTTTACATTTTGTAAGATTTATGAAATTAAATCATGAAAAATTTTGAAAATAGCCATACAGTAAAAAGAACTCAGAATTCTTAATTTGTGAACAATTAACATAAATACATTATGTGTAATGTTTTTGTTATGAATACGAGACAAATATTATACAAGCAGTAAATCACAGCATGTATTCAAAGTTGAATCATAATTGTCATGAGGCAACGACCAATTCAATCTAAACTTAGAAATATATAAAAAAGATTTTTTAATAAATATCAGAATGAACGAAAAAGTTGCAGTAATTTTCAGTACTAACAACTTAAATACTTGAATAATAAATTTAAAACTAAAATTCTTTTTCTTCTGCTAGCTTTAAACCGACGATTTTGGCAGCATCTGCGGCAGATCGTTCTCCTTTCTGGAATTCACCTCTCAGTTCCTAAACATCTAAATTCAACTATATAGTACAAGTGAAGCTAAAAAAAGTAAAAAAATTATCGATTTTGAAACGGAAATTTTTGTTTGAAAATTGTTGTACAATAATCAAGTCAATATTCTTATTGTAACAACAACAACAACAACAACAACAACAACAACAACAACAACAACAAAACTTTATTCAGCTTTACAGTGGCTAAGAAGAATTAAAATTTAAAAACCAAGTACTTTACCAAAAATATAAATATTAATAAAAACAGAAAGAGCATTTACAATATATAAGAATTGAACATGGATAATTACTATTAAAGCGAGGAACAAAAGATGACCAGATTAAGGAGAAGAGAGAGGACTTAAATTTAGAAGATAAGAAAAATCTAAGTGATGAACAATAATCAGGTAGTTAGCAAAAGGAATGATGCGAATGAAAAAGGAATTTTGTGAGGGAGCTTTGTGGATGCGAGTTTGGTGAAAGATAACAGAAGTATCAGAACGTTTAGGTTGAGAAGAAGCAAATTGAATGTAATCAAAGGGATCAAAGTCAAATTTTCTGACAAAAGAGAGTTGAAGAAAAGAAGATCAAGACCTTGAAGCTGAAGAACAAGTGGAAATAAATGAAGAGAAAGTGGTGCAGATTTGTAAGTGAGAGAAGGAGAAATCTACTTAACAACACAAAGTCGAAAGCGCTCAACTGAGTAGAGAAGTGAGCGTGAAATAGACTAACAAAAACTCTAATAGTCATTTGCAAAATACTCTTTAAACAATAGAACGCCTTTCAAATATCAGCAATATAGAAAACAATTTAAGTTATCATCATTCGAACGTAGGTAATACATTGTTTCTGACTGTTTTCTAAAATATTTAATAATTTTTGACCTTATCAGTGGCCATGTACCAGACTTGTCAACAAGCCGAGCCGAGCTTGAGCATAGTATTAGATATAATCTTATCTTATTTTAGAAATGCTTATTAAATAATAAGAAAAGCTACGTACAAAATTCGTTTTTGAAAAATATTGAGCTAAAACGAGCCTCATTGAAGGATTTTATGTGGCGAGCCGAGCCTGAAAATTTGGGCTTTTCGACAAGTCTCAACTCAAAAGAGTACATTTTGAAAATATGCATCCAACTAATTAAAAAAATTTATAGAATTGAAGTGTGTGTTAATCTATTCAATTGCTACTGCTTGAAAAAAGTTTTTTTTAGAAAAATATCATGTTCTTCAGGACAGTTGGTTGAATGTAAACCACATTTCCGAAAACTTCATGGAAGCAAAAGAAATCCATTAAAGTCAAGAAAAACTTAGTTTGGTAAAATATGAATTTAAATATAATCTGAAATATTGGAGAACATATTCCAAGTAACTAATCTCTTATCGACTAAAGATTGAAAAAAGTATTAATACTAAACATCTTTAAAGACATCGAAAGAAGAGAATCAATAGCATGAAATGCGGCACTAATAAGTAATAATAGTAATTGATGCTAACATCTATTACATCATAACAAAGAAATATTATGGATGTAAGAAAGAATCCTTACTATGTGAGAAAACCTCCACAATATGGTGAAAAGTAAATATAAAATTAAATGCCCCCTACAAAATGGAAAAACAGGAATACAAAGATGTAATGAAGCCTCGTCATGATTTGGAACACCAAATAAGTAAAAAAAATTAAGAAATTATTATGAATGTGTTGCTAAAGCATTTGTTGACCAAGTAATAGAATAATACACGTCAAATTTACTTTGTTATTCTTTTTACACTCTACATAATAAAAAGTACATGTTGACGTTAAAATCATCCAAAATGACAGCTCTTTTAAAAAAGTTGAATACAAAACGATATAGGAGAATTTAGAATAAATTTCGCATTATTATAGAGCTGAAGGGATTTAAACAGAAAAGAATTTTACCTGATGAAAAATTCTGGAAATGTAAACAGGAGAAGAACTACAATTTTTCCTTAAAATCTCTCAAGAATGTTTTTCTTCAAGATATTGAAGCATAAACAACTTATTTTCAATTTATACACAATCCAATAGTTTCTTGTGAAAAGTAAACTGATTTATGACGTGCTCCACATAAGCTTAAAAATTTATATTTATGTAAATGAGTGTTTTTGAATAAAATAGATTTATAGAAACCTCTAAAAATGTATCTCTCCGCACAATGTACCAGACTTGTGAACGAGCCGAGCCGCTAAGAGCTTGAGCACAGTATTTGATATACAACGAGCCCAAACGAGCCTATTTTATGCAAAACAAGTTTATAGTTCTGCTTGTAAAATTTGATTATGGAGATTTTTCTTATTTTTTACAGTCAGTATGCCTTTCCTATAATAATATTTATTAAATAATAGGAAGAGCTATGAAAAAAATTCTTCGAGGACAATATTTTTAAAAAAATACCGACCTAAAACGAGCCTCAGTTAAAGATTTTATGTGGCGAGCCGAGCCGAACTTACACAAAATTTAAACGAGCCGAGCTTGAAAATGTCGGCTCGTTGACAAGTCTGGTACCAAATTGGTGCTGCAATAATTCCACATTGAAGATGACAAGTCTGCAATGTACATATACAAGTGTCTTCAAAGATTTTTGCCGCACACTTAAATTTCAATGATATACAAATGTTATGATCAGAAATCAAATTGAAAGATTTATTTCGGCTGTGCAATCCTGCTACATTTCATTGGTCTATTTTAGTAGTAAGGAATCTTTTAAAGGTTTTAGCAAAACTCAACAATTGTTAATTCTTTGCAGCAAGTTTTGGAGGAGTTCGCTCCTCACGGAAACAAGACTTTGAGGTGAATGAGACGTCTTAAATATGATATAGACTAGGTTAATGATGATGATGGCAAGAAGGCCATCAACATCAACTGATGCGGAAAATTCAAAAGCTTCTGGAAAAAGACAGCAGAAGTAGTGTTGAAATATTTCAATGGAAGCAACGTATACTATTTAAACCAATTTTCTGCGATTTGAATAACGATCAATTTTCACGAAAAACTAATCTCTCTTTCACCCCACAGGTGATGATTGAAAATGATAAAGAGCATTGTATGAGAAGAATTCAGGCTTGTATTTTTCAGTTCGATCCAAAAATAATTAAAGCAGTGGCTCCCAAAAGAAAATGATGGCGAAAATTTTTTCGGAAGGTGAAAACAACCATTGCAAGAAAAAGGCACGGAAAATTACATTGAGGAGTCATAATCCATGCGGATGCTCGTAGAAATTCATTAAAGCTACGAGAGCAACTATGAGAGGATTTAGTAGCCACCGTATAGTTCCGATCGGAACCCCTGTCACTATTTTCTCTTTCCTTGTGTTAGCCAACATTTAAATGGCGAGGTTAAAAGCAAAGTCAAGACATGGCGCAATTCAAAAGTCCAGGATGTTTACAATGTAAAATCTCTATTTTCTGGTGAGTAATCTAGACTCTAATTAATAATAAAGCTTTAAAAAATCGTTACATCAACTATAACGAAATTTCAAAGTTATTTACTTGGAGGGTAAAAACACTGTGAAGATATCTTGTGTAATCTCGAGCTCGTGACAAAAGCTCCTCTTCTGCACGACAAAAAGTAGCGTCTGTTACTGAGTTTCTTCTGAATTCACTGATAAGATAGAGATAGCCTTCGTTTTGACGGTAATTCTAAATCACTTTATGTAAAATATCACCAAAGAATCCTAAATTCAAAATGAAATGTCAGGAAATTCACAGTTAAAGTAACACCCAAATATGCAATATCACATCAAAGCTTAGGAATAAGAAAGTTAAATCTATAATTGCAAATGTCATTCAAAATTGTTTCAGCATTAACATTTATAAATAGAGTAGCAAACTCACATTAAAACATATTAAAAAACTAAAAAATAAAATGTACATGCTCATGAAAAATAACCAAATAATATTGAATTCCAATTCATATATATATATATATATATATATATATATATGGGTTTTAACAATTAAGAAATCGTTGCAACAGTCCTATATAATAAATCGCGATTTGTGATTTTACCGTTGCTCATTTAGTTACAACAACGGTTGAAACTGAAATAATACAAACCAACACTGTAAAATTTTGCCAAGTAAATTTGCTTTACAAAATTTTACATCTTTGTGAAAATATAATCTTGAAGTTGTATCCCATCAAAGATTTATCAGGAAGAACTATGACTTATAAAATATTGTAATCTGTTGTACATAATTAATTTCAAAAGCTACAACCTTTCCAAAAGTGCGTCGCAATTGTTGAGATAGTTGTCTGAAAACTGTGAGTGATTGAGAATTTCTGAAAACCATCTAAAACAATGAATTTAAGTATACCATTGGTAAACAACAAGCAATTGAAAAATATATTACCCAAATAAAATTACAGATAATTACTGTATTAGAAATTCGACAATGCATATTGATGTATTGCAATGATTTGTAAAAATAAAGTCACGCAAAATGTTTCACTATAATGCCACACATTTTAACAAGCAAACTTACTTTGTATTTTCGATTACAAAAAGGTATAGCATAATTAAACAGTCTAATTCTATCCTTAGCAATCTGCTCGCGCAAAGTTTTGTTTTTTGTACAAAGAATAAAATGGCTTTCAACATCTCTAAACATAGAACGCACGCCATAGTTAGGAGAACCAAATGCACATATAGAGACATTATTTTCATTTGGACTTTCTATCCAAATGCCCTTCGCGTGGAAAGTCCAATCTTGACGATAGAATTCGCTAATTAACAGTCTTTCAAACCTAGAATGACTAATTTTATGTGAAAACCTTTGTAAAAGTAGTTCATACAATGGCGGAATATTCCTTGCAAATGAAGGATCATTGAAGAATCCATTTGTTTCCTGAGATCCGGCTAGAATATTAATTTTAGCTCTTGATTTCAATATGGCCTGCTGATAGACTTTTGGAAGATTAAAATAGCCAGTTGCCAACCACATTTCTTCTTGTTTCGTTAATGACTTGAACAAATTCAAAGTTAAATTGGAATCATTTTTGTATCCGACATCCGGTAATTGCAGTGAACAAAATATTCTTGTCTTATTACAATCAAACCTCTGGCATGAAAGGTTCTTTTGCAAATTGTTAATATCTTGATATAAGCTACTTGAACAGGTAGACGGCTGCAGGTTTCCACTAACAAGCTTATAGCTATGATTACCAATGATTTTCAGCAAATTCCGTAAATATGAAATGAACTTGGGAGAATTCTTAATCAAAACATATCTATCCTCACGATTAACAAAATATTGTTCGCTTAAATTTGCCCCGGACAAAATCACAGAATTGTCGGCAATGTAAATTTTCATGTGGAAAACCGCTATACCTTCGTTCCAACGTGAAGGTAAAAAGAATGCAGGTTGCTTTTTGTAAAGAAATGGCCTATATAGGTAACATTGCAATTGCTGTTGCCGTTCAATGGAAGATAATATTGACAAAGAGTTTTGTGATCCCCGCTGGCTTCGATTATAATCCATTAATATTGAGCATTGCAATTTAGAATTCTTCAATAACGCCGCATTAATTTCACGTACTAAATCTTTTGAGAGATCATCAGAACCTATATATAATGTAGCGAGTGTAATATCGCGTTGAGCTGTTGATATTAGCAACTTTAAAGTCTTATAAAATTCGGTAGGCGAAGACAAAAAATTGACACGGTTCGCATTGATATTGAAAGACGGAATTTCTGAGTTGCTTAAAACCTTTAACACAGAATCCATAACTAATCTAAAATCATTTCATATCATAGGTTGTACTTTAGACAGTGTTTTGACAACAATGAGATTACAATCATTTCTGCACATGTTAAAAAATTTTTCTTGCAGAAAATCTACATATATATATATATATATATATATATATATATATTTAAGAAATAAAAGATTTCTACTGAAAAGTGATTTATTACAATAAAAAAAAAGTAAGGGATGTCTCTGTATTCTTCACTGAAATAACATTTAAATTTACATTTACAAATTGTTTATAAAAAAACCTGAAAACTTCATTGCGCTATTACAGGAAAGTTGAACTGTCATTTGAAAAGATTGTCTATAAGAGTTCCCTTATAACGTTGTCCTTTTATTTCTAAGGCAGCTTGCTCATCCATTTTTCGTTTTAACATTCCTCTTCTCATCATTTGCCGCTGTACAACAACCGCATTCGCATGATACGAATCAGCAATTTCTTTAGCTTCGAGTTCATCTTCTTCATCTTCAATAGTTGAAACAGTTACCGAACCTGTCTTACCAGCGTCCTTAATTCTGCGCAGTAACTTTCGAGGTTCTATAGCTGGTCTTGTAGGTCCAGAGCCATGTAGGGCACCCGGGAGGACAAATAATCCACCCTTAGAAGGTTCATGAGTATAAAATAATAATAAACCACACGACGCGCATTTTAGTCTATTCTGCTTCTCAATACCAACATTAGGCCAACGGAGAAAACATTCATCTGCAGGAATAACTCTACAAAGTTTATGAACGCGTCGACTAGTGTCAATAAGTCTTGATCCATCTCTGGGTCTCTTAGGTAATCTGCTTAATGCAACATCAATTACAAGTACCATCTGTCCACATAGACAGTAATAGACATGTAATGGCGGTCGCTCTTCACAACAATCTTGTTCATCATCGTGTTCAGTAACAATTTCGTTCGAAATGTGATTGTCCATTTCAGATTCAAAATGATGATGCTAAGTAGCCAAACTAGAAACAATATATACAGGTAAAAATAGAAATTGCAAGCAGTTCAATTATAATAATGAGGCAAACTCATTAATGTACGAAAAATGTATCTAATAGGAATCTTTGCTTACGCACAAACGTTTCAATTTCGAAATGAAAAAATAACCAAATGTACAGTTTGCGGTAATTACAAAAAATTATAAGACAACGTAAATTTAGAAAAGTACGCATCTCTCTATTTAGAAATTCACAGGGGTAGTAATTTCTTTAACTGCGTTTAATGAGATCAGATTTTAAATTTGCTCGTAATAAAATATAGTGATTATTACATAATGAGTGTAATCAAAATAGAAGCATTTGGTAATATAATTACTGTTACGCAGTCATATTTTGACAGTCAACTTATTTAGTTCCTACCATGGTTTTCCATATTGCGAATGCTGCAATTTTTTCATCTTCGATAACGCGGTCGATAGTACGGGCCTGCGAAATTCGAGTTCGAATTCGCGAATAATGATAATAGTAATAATGAAGGACTATTAGCAGCTGAAGACAAACCCCTAAAAAATATAAGAAATTTTCTCAAAGCATATTAGCAAATTTTAAAATTGTGAGGCATAGAAAGGCGTATCGGGGAGGATGCTTGAAGGCAATGTTGAAAACTTCGATTAGAGCATACTGCTATTGCTGAAGTAGTTGGAAAGATTTACTATTTTCTAAAAAATGTCGCATTTTTGAAAATGATTTAAATTCTCTCCATACCTGGCATTTATGCATGTATAAGGTTTTAAGCCCATTGAAGCAGCAAGGACTTTTATTACATGTGCAGAAAGGAGTGCCGAGCGCAAAATTAGAGGTCGCGTGCCAAAGGAAGAAAGATTATAAAAGACAAGATAAAAACGTAAATAACTCTCAACCGTATCAATAGAGAGTGGAGCATCACTTAAAATACATAAGGATGCATCCTGATCAAATAGTGTAGGAATAAACAGGTAAATACTGTAAACAAGAAGAAATAGTTATTGAACTTTCCAAACTTTCTCAAATTCCTAATCTACACCTCCGTCAGACAGCTTAAAACTACTGAAACCAAACAATTCCTAATTGCCCACGTAAGAATTTTAAGTAATATATACTTTACCAAATGCTATTGAAATATTAATGTAAATTAAAACTAATTGATCAATTCGTTTAAATATTAGAAATTTAATTTTTCAATCATTTGCGTTTCAAAGCAAAATTCTATTTTCAATAATTCAAAACGTTTGATATAATTTAAAATTCAATATCATTTCCCAGGGTTTTCGAGGACTCGGAATGCTAAAAACTCGAATGAGTTCGTAAGCTCGACCAGAAAAATTTCAGTTTCTTTATCAATTCAAATAATTGTTTTTTACTCTAGAAAACCCGATCGAACTCAGACCGAGTAACACGAACTTCATTCTAAAACTTCATTTATTGGTCGAGATAAAATTTCCTCATTTCTTTCCTGCAATGCTAAAGTGCATTCCTGAAGCGGCTGCAAAACTTTGCATATGTGTAATAATTTTTCCCAATCGAAATTAGTTAGGTCTTCATTAATGAAGTTTATTGAATCTCGTAAAATATTTGCAGCATTGCTAAAAGTGAATTCCAATGGGTAGTGTTATCTAGGACAACTTTTAACTGTGGTTTATTTAAAATTTTTCGGGCCTCAGATAATTTATCTTTAAGCTTCGATGACCGTTGAATTTTCCGTGCGCAGTTTGAAGCAATTCGAATTACCTTTACAAATTCAAA